>WAAB01021728.1:30631-58553 GCA_013389865.1 Piaya cayana | reverse complement strand
TTTGTCCCTTGGGATTAATCTAATAATTTTCATTGTCCTTGTGCTGTTATACTCGTGCTATCAAGGATGTATGAAGTGGCTTTTCTGAGTTGTGACTGCTGTTTTTTGGTGCACCAAATGGAAGTAGACTTGCAGATTGAGTGGCACCTACTTTCTCTTCAGCATTTGAGTTACTGTTTCTTTGGTTTTTCTGTCTCTGCACCAGACAGCTCACCCACCTGGGATAATCACGTGAAGAAAGCATTGGGGTACCCTGTGTATAAGTTACTACATGACAATGCCTCTTCATGATTGTCTTAGAGCACATGGAGCATTAGGTAAATGTCTGTACATTGAAGTAAAGCGAGGCTCTCCTGCTCCAGGCTGTGGAAGTCCCATACCTAGTATAGACCAGGTACTCCACACCAAGATCACGTGCTACCTCATGAGGCACCATCTCCCTACACATAAGCCCTTTATCAACTCTGATCTTTACAAACTGTGTGGGCCTTATTGTTTGCCTCTTTTCTGCCAATTAAAAGTCATAGAAATTAACTCTGAGAGTCCAAGGCTCACAGTTTCCCTCAGCTATGGTTCTTTCTGCTCATCTTTGACAGGATTTTTCCTGTCACAGCCATTATGTGTGACCAAATTTGCAGAATGGTCGCCTCTGCAATATTTTCCTTCTACCACACCCATAAGACTTCCTTCTTCATTCCTTCTTTCCCCTTGTGTCTGCTTGCTGAAGAGCTTCCGCTGTTTCTTTTCCTTCTAGAGTTAATTCTTAAGCCTCTCTAGGACTCATTGAAGAGTCAGACAAGTGCAAATATCATCACATAGGAACTGGAGAGGTGACATAACTGGAGGCAAGGAATGGAAGGGCTGCTTTCAATGACAGCCTGCCACTAGCTCAGCTTAGCTGCTATGCTAAGCTGTACCCACTCTGTGATCCGACCAAAGTCAGTATATGGAGTGTGACCTTCTATATACATCTGCATGAATAGCAAAATGGTGTAACTATGGTTGATCTTTTCTTTGTGTTATTTCAATTTCTGATCCTTTTGTCTGTAGGAATGGCATTAGATCTGCCACATCACTCAGGCAGAGAAGAGGGGAAGCTTCAGCACTACATTTTTCCCCCTCCATAATCTAGATAACATTAGCAGCCCTCAAAGTGCTAATTCCAGGAGTTTCTATACGGTATCTGATAAGCACAGGTCAGACCTGCATTGCACCTCAGACACTCAGATCAAAAAGCAGTTTAAAACAGTCTTGCTGTCTGGTTATTGCTATGTGCCCTTACATAAAGGGGAAACTACATTATTAATCTCTGCTAGACCATGTACTACGGTAGCCCCAGCCTCTTTGTCTCCTAACTATCCTAACGTTGGGTGTCTTAAGATGGAATGCTGTGCTGACTTCCCTGTCTTTGCCACCCATAGGCCCTTCTTGTAAGCCCGGTAAAGCAGATGAGGTGGGCTCACTGCGCTTTCCTGCCTGGCTTCTCAGCACTTTGAGTGTCTCCTGCAGACGAAAACAAGCTGTCCTTCAAACAGGGCTGAGAAGGTTATTGCTGCTAGCCTCTTTTATGCGAGATTCTGTGAATCAAATCCCAGGACTAGCAGTATGGTGTGAAGACAACGGAAGACAAAAAAAAGTAAAAAAAAAAAAAAATCTTCCTTTTATTTTTCTGATAAAAATCAGCATTAGAAATCATTTTGTCTTACCAGAAGTGGGACAGGCAGGGATTTGGTGTCCCACTGGTGAGAAGACTTATCAAATTGCAGGAAAAGACAGGCCTATTACCTGCCTGTAAAGAGTTGATGCTGGAAGATGATTTCTGCAGATACTCTGTCTGAACGTTTTGTTCTATATTACTAATTTCAAACTAAAGCTCTGTGATGTTGGGTTAATAAATACACAAGAAATGTTTTGTGCAAAGTAATTTACTGAGTCATAAAACCTATGATATTTCAGACTTCTTTAAGTGTAAAAGAATATCGTACCTAGTTCATTAAACTGACATTTAAGAAAAATTAGATTATAGGGGAAACCCAGCAGTTGCTCTTATTCAGAGTTTACTCGACTGGACCTGCTGTTCATCATCACTTATCTTTAAATTACTGAGAAGATGTAGCTATTCCTCTGTGTCTTTATGTTTCCCAGCAGCAATGCAGAGATTGCACACAAGCTAGGCTTAAGCCTTTTAACAAATCCAAAACATGCTGTTACTAGTGGAAATTCCTGGGTAAAACTATTTTAAATCCCCACTAAGCTTTGTCAAAAGTTATGTGATACCTGGACACAATTGTTGATGTGGTAACTGTTCATTCCCTGTTTGGCTAGTGGCTGCCACAAGGAATCATGTCAAGAATCTCTCTCTGTTGCACCCCAAATTTTCTCAGACTGGTAGAACACTGAATTTATCATGCTGAAAGCCAATACCTTCACATCAAACATGAAGAACTGGCAATTGTAGCTGTAGCAGGAGTATGTGCTGGAGTTTAATCTCAGGAGTTATATTTTAGGTGCAATATAAATATATTTGCAGCAATGAAATCCCCCTCCTAATAATCTAACCTTGCAGCTCTTGATGTACAGCAACCTCTTTAAAAAATCTGTAGTGTTGTCTGCACTGATGTGATGTGTGTAAAACATAAATGAGAAATGTTGACACTGAGAGCTCATCTTAATTATAATGAACAAGTTTTTAATGGATGTTATGATGCTGTTATGTGAAAAGATCTACCTCTAACACATTTTCTCCCTTTTAACCAGTGCTGCTACTTGTTGTTACTGCTGAACTCTCTATGATTTCTCCTTTTCTTCAGAAACTGGGAGTTATTTCCTTGTGGTGATTCTGTCTTCCTTGTCTCTGTCGCAATCAGTGGTTGAACTTCCCAGAGCTGGGGATGTTTTGATTTAATGTCAGTCACTGATCACAGCAAAGGGTAACTGAGTGAAACGTAATGGCCTGTAAAATACAGGTCATGGGTGATGACACGCAAGTCCTTTCCTAGCTTTGAACTCTGTAAATCCTGTGGAAACATGAGGCCTTCCTCCTCTCCCATTCCTAAGCTCAGTTTTGCAAAGCAATAGAAAAGCAGAGGAAATAAACCAAAATCAACACCTTCACCTCCTCAGAAAGGTTATTCCATTGAAAACTGAACCAACAATATTTCCTGTGCTTGTTTTGTGATTACAAATCATTCCTTCAAGGGTCTCTCTTTGGCAGGTGGGGCCCTGGAGGGAATGCACATGTGTGAACCAGTCCCTGTGGGAGACGCAAGTCACGAAAAGCCTTCTGCAGGGCAGATGATCCCCAGGGCCTTGTTCAGTGGCAACAGCCACTGCAGCTTTTAATTTTCAAATGAGGCCCACTGCCTGAGCACATGCATGCTTGCCTGCGTGTATGCATGGTGGTTTCACACCACCCAACCACAAACTGCTTTGCACCCAGCCCCTGAGCCAGTTGGAGCAGTCAGTGTGCTGACACAGCTTTGATGGGTGCTGGGAAAAGGGGCTAAAGCAGGTGGTCATGAATCATCGAATGTCCTCAGTTAGAAGGGGCCCACAGGGATCATCGAGTCCAACTCCTGTGTCTGCATGGGACAACCCCAAAACTCGCACAATGTTTCTGAAGGTGTTGTCCAAATATTGAATATTGTCAGGCTTGGCGCTATTAGTGCTTCCCTGGAGAGGCTATTTCAGTGTTCCACCACCCTCTGGATGAAGTATCTTTTCCTAATAGCCACCCTAAACCTCCCCTGGCATATCTTCCTGCCATTCCCTTGGGTCCTATCATTGTTCATTGGAGAGAAGACAGCAGAACCTGCTCCCTCTCCTCCTCTTGTGAAGAAGGTGTGGACCACGATGAGGTCTCCCTTCAGTCTCCTCTTCTCCAGGCTGAACGGACCAAGTGACTTTAGTTGCTTCTCATACAGTTTCCCCTCTAATCCCTTCACCAACTTTGTGCCCCTCCTCTGGACACTCTCCAGCAGCTTTATATCCTTTTAAAACTGTGGCATCCAAAACTGCACACAGTACTCAAGGTGGGTCCTCACCAGTGCAGAGCAGAGTGGGACAATCACCTCCCTAAATCAATGCTGGGAAAAGGGCCAAAGCAGGTGGTGGGCAGATCTCCTGGGATAACCTTTAAAAGGAAAGGCAGTGGGGATGCTGTGACAAAAGACAAGGGAGAGCTCACCCCTCATTTTGCACTTGCACTAGTACTTGCACCAGCATGAGGCTGGGGGCTTGCTGGAGAAGAGGAGACTGAGGGGGACCTCATAGCAGTTTACTGCTTCCTCACAAGGGAAGGAGAAGGCGCTGATCTCTTCTCTCTGGTGATCAATGACAGGACCTGAGGGAATGGCAGGAAGATGTGCTGAGGGAGGTTTAGGCTGGATCTTAAGAAATGGTGCTTCACTCAGAGGATGGTGGAGCACTGGAACAAGCTCCCCAGGGAAGTAGTCATGGCACCAAGCCTAACAGTCATAGAACGGTTTAGGTTGGAATAAATCTTAAATATCATGTTTCCACCCCCTGCCATGGGCAGGGACACCTCCCACTGGACCAGGCTGCCCAAGGCCCCACACAGCATGGCCTTGAACACCTCCAGGGATGGGGCAGCCACAGCTTCCCTGGGCAACCTGTTCCAGTGCTTCACCTTCCTCATCATAAAGAATTTATTCCTAAAGTCTAATCTAAATCTTCCCCTCTTCAATTTTGGGGTTGTCCCATGCAGAGATAGGAGTTGGATACAATAATCCTTGTGGGTCCCTTTCCAACTTAGTGCATTCTGTGGTTGTATTACTGCGTAATGTTGTGATTCCGTGGTTCTGTGATGGAGTGATTGTGTGCTTCTGTGATTATACGATTCTGTGCCTGTATGATTCTGTGGTGATGTGATTGTGTGATGGTGTGATCCTGTGGTTCTGTGACTTTGTGATTGTGTGATCCTGTGATGACATGATTCTATGATTCTGTGATGATGTGATTATGCGATGATGTGATTCTGTGGTTGTATAATTCTGTGATTCTATGATGATGTGATTAAGTGATGGTGTGATTCTGCAAGTTTGTGATTGTCTGATTGTGTGATTCTATCATTCTGTAGTTCTATGATGTGATTAAATTATTGTGTGATTCTGTGGTTCTTTGTACAGGTGATTATGCGATGATGTGATTCGGTGGTTCTGTGATGGAAAGATTGTGTGATTCTGTGATTTTGTGATTCTGTGATTTTATGATTCTATGATTCTGATTCTGTGTGTGATTCTGTGATGACGTGATTGTGCGATGGTGTGATTCTGTGGTTCTGTGAGCTCGTGATTATGTGATTGTGTGATTCTACCATGACACGATTGTCTGATTTTGTGATTCTATGGTAATGTGATTGTATGATTGCGCGATTCTATGATGTGATTATATTATTGTGTGATTATACGATTCTATGAGGATGTGATTGTGCAATGATGTGATTCTCTGGTTCTATGATTCTATGATGATGTGATTACATGGTTCTGTGATTGTGCAGTTCTATGATTCTATGATCCCACAACAACGTGATTGTGTGTTTCTGTCTCTCCTGCGACTCCGCCTCAGCCGCGCGCCCCACTCCCTCCTGCCGCCAGGGGGCGCCTCTGGCCCCGCCCCCGGAGCTCAGCGGGCGGGGCGCGGGCTGCGGCGCACGCGCACGCGCAGAGGAGGCGCCTCGGCGGAGCCCTCCCCGTCGCGGCGGCAGCGCCGCCAGAGCGAGCGGGAGGTGGAGGCGAGTGGGCGGCGGGCGGGCTCGGGGGAAGATGGCGGCGCTGGGAGCCGAGCCGCAGCCCTTCCCCGGCGCTGCCCTAGCGCTGCCCGCGCCGCTGAACCGCGGGCTGGAGCGGGCGCTGGAGGAGGCGGCGCACTCCGGGGGGCTCAACCTCAGCGGCAGGAAGATGAAGGAGTTCCCGCGCAGCGCCGCCGCCCTCAGCCACGACCTCTCCGACACCGTGCGGGCAGGTGAGACTGGGAGAGCGGGGAGCGGGCGGGGGGAGGTGGGTGTGGCCTCCCCCCCTGTGCTGGGTTCCGTTTCCCCCCCAGTTCTGCTCCCTTCTGCCTCCCCTCCAGGTTCTGGGGTCTCCCTCCCACTTCCTCCAGGTTCTGGAGTGCCCCCCCACTTCTTCCAGGTTCGCCTCCCCCACCCCACTTCCTCCAGGTTCTGGGGTCCCCTCCCACTTTTCTCCAGGCTCTGGGGTCCCCTACCTTCTCCGGGTCGAGTTCTGGGGTTCCCACCTATTTTCTGGGTTTCTCCTGCCTCCTTCCCTATCTTTTGTTCTGGAGCCCCCTACTCCAGTTCTGGGTTACCCCCCGATCGCAAGGGAAGTCACCTTCCCCTGCCCCTCAGGGTACTCCCACTCCCCACCCTTTCATTCAGTCTCTGAGACATGAGGTGTCCGCCCACCCCTGGACCGGCACCCACCACCCGCACAGAACCCGAGCCGCCTCCCGGCTCTGTTTGGCCCCTGTGCTTGCTTTATTTTCCGTCCCCGCTCTGCCTTGCTGCATGCTTGAAGTAGGTGTTTGCTCCCATATGGCTGGGTAGCTGCACACCCTCCTCCAACTCCCTCTCCACTCGCATGTGGTGAGGCAGAGCTGGCTCTCCCGTGGCACACTGGAGGAGTGTGTGTGTGGAATTATTGCTTGCACCTGTCTTCTTCCCCCTCTGGGGAATGTGCATTTCTGTGCTATCCTTCCCTGACCGCTGAGGTCTGAGGTGTCAGGCAGCCCACCTGTGAATTGGTTATGTGAGGAATGTGTATGTGTGCCAGGTTGGATACCTGCACTTTCTGCCATGGTGCTTGTGGGCAGACCCACCTGGCATGGAATGGATGAATATCTCTATGTAATTACATTAGGGCACTGGTGCCTCTGAACGTTGCACATATTTGCATGCTACAGGTGGAGATGTATCCACAGGAACACTTGCTCTGCAGCCACCTCAGGGAGCATGCTGCCTTTCCCAAATGCCACTTGTCTGACACTGGGGTTGGCATCCATCCTTGTATCCTTACAGTCATGTAGCCAGAGTTCCAGCTCTGTAGGCAATAGAGTCTTACAAGGCAAAATCTCTGTCTTCATAGGCACTATACATACTCTGTGGTGGGGGACACCATCGTTACATAAATCTACAGAGGGGACAGGCCTGACAAACCTGCAGGCAGGAGTGGTGAAGGCAGGTGTATCCAGTCTGAGTTTATGTTGCTGTCGTGCCCTTCTTCCAACATGAAAAAAGGCATGCTTGTCTCTTTACCTAAAAAGGCAGACCCCCACAAAGGGTCATATCTGTTTTTCTGCCTTTGGTTGTGCCAGGGGTTGGAATGCAATCCGTTCTTCCCACTGTCACTAGGTAGAACAGTACAAACCTACAGCAGAAATATGTATTAGTGTATTCCTAAGATCTTTAGTGTCCTGCCTCCGCATGCCCTTTTGTGTCCCCATTTGCCTGCTGATGATAGTTGTGTTGTAACAGCAAAGAAGCAGACAAGTAGTCACTTGTTCTTGTCCCACAAAACAGCAGGTGCTATATCTGCATGCAAACATGCGATAGCATGAACCTAAATTCTCAATTTCTCCTGCATGTGAGGGTATTTATGCCCTCCTCTCTGTGGAGATGTGCTTACGGTGTACTTATATCTGTCCCAGCTATAGGGAACAAAGTGGTCTCAGATGTGTGGTGGAGTTCACGTGTAATTGTTACTTAGCTCTGTCACTTGTTTGCTGTTGCTGAATGCATTTCACAGCGGTCTGTATTGAACACCTATATCATCATATCAATAAAAGAGAAATATGAAGCAAACTTGGTGAATGAAACTGCTGTGAATTGGTAGCATGAATTGTAATGCTAATCATTAACTGACTTAGTAACAGATGTGACAGTGAAAGGGATAAGGCATGGTAATGGAACTGTATGTGGTTAGAAGAATGACTGTCAGCTTGTCTCCCCAGGCAGTATGTTTACTCTTTTAGTTTTTTAGAGTTATACTCTAATGAAGATATGTTGCGATATAAGATAAGTGGATTGGAAGTCCAGAAAGCTGACTTGTTTGGTTTGACCTAATATTTATCCAAACTGCTGGAAAACAAAATTGCGTACTGTAAAACATGTTTTGCTTTGTTGTGATTTTGGGTTAGTGTTTGTATATTGTGTAAATATGTTCTTTAAAAGCATGAGCTGTGTTGTATTTATAGATAGTACATGCTGGTTACATGCTAACTCTATGAAGTTTTCTGTTGGTAGCAAAGCTTTGGAAATAAGTAGTCTTTGCCTTCAAGCATCAGTGTGTTTTTTTTAGTTGCAGTTTACATAGAAGACATTCAGTATGAAATTAAATGCAGATTGAGATTTTCATTCTCTTTTTCTTTGGTGTAAACAGCAGTACAGAGCTACCCATGTCTTGGTCTTGCAACAGCAACCTCTTTTTCATTGTCCCCTCTTAGAAGAACCATGTGTTAATCTGTATTTTTGTTTGTAACAGCATATGGTAACTTTTTCATGGGTATTGTTTGCCCTGTGAGTAAAGTCATTTGTTGATATACTTCAGAAAAATTTATGTTCCTTTTCACGTGTTACTTTACATTAGTATAACATGTAAACAGAAGAGATGCTTGGCTTAAGCTCAGATTTCTGAAGCTGTCAGGGCAAACTTTTGATGGGAATTTTCTCTCGCTTCCTCTCCATAAATGTGGCGCATGGTGTAAAACTGGTACTGTCTTGAACTACTTAAAATAAGTCCTTGCATTGAGTGACTTTTACTTTTGACTTTAGTGTGCTGACTTGTCTCTGAAGCCCTGAAACTGGTGCTTGGCACAGGGGTAGCCTTTCACTGTTAAAGCTTTTTTGCTGAAGAGGGCCAATCTCATTGAAAAATAAGGACAGTGATTGATTTTGAGATGACTGTCTAGGGGATTGAGTTTAGTGATCTGAGGAGCAGGGGGGTTCCAGAAAACCAAAACCGTGTCTGCATCTTGTCAGTGTTTAAGCAATAGATTCTGGCAGCATTTTTGGATTGAGAAAATGATGTTCTACAGATACTCTCAAATAAAATATTAACAAGCTTATTTTCTAGAAAAGTTTCAAGTACATTAGATATGTCTGAGGAAGACAGAAATGTCAAACTTTAAATTCTTAAATATTTCATTTATTTCTTTCCAGACATTAGAAATCAGATTTTATGTAGCAACTGATACAGCTAAAAAAGGGATGTAGCTTGGTTGCCTTTAATAGCTGGAACTGAATTGCTTGACTTTTTTCTAGTTCTTAATTGCAGCTACATTCCATGGTAACTGTAGAGGCTCAACTGTACTTGTCATTTTTGTATTTGTACAGCCTCTTGCTATATTTTTTTTTCTTCTGTGACTTCTATTTGCATTGAATACGTCTTGCTTATAGGGACACGATGGGACATTTCTTCTTCAGTCTTTGAAAATTTTGCTCAAGAGCTGATGAGCCGATTAGATGAACTTGCAGCATTGTCTTTGCACATAGACAGGAGCTTGCTTGGTGTGCAGTACTGTTAAAAGAAAATAAAGCCTCTAAGTAAAATATCTTGAGTTTAGTCAGATGTTTTAAACCACATCAGTGTGGATGCCTTGCAAAAAAACCATTTCAAAAATAATAAATGCTATTCTTATCGCTTTTATTACAGGCTGAGTTGTGCAGAAGACAGTGGCGCAGTAATCACATAGTTCTTAAGTAATAGTATGCAATTATATTCCTCAAAACCACTGGGAATGCTGGAAGCATGTTAGTCTATAAAAGAGGAAGAAAAAGCCCCAAAGCTGTTACTTAAATGTGTAACCATGGCTGCCTGTATCACTTCAACCTTTTTCTGTAGGCTTTGACTGTATTCCTGAAGACAGATCCTTTGACGCTTTTCTGGTGAATACTTGTTTCATCTTTTTCCATTGTGTGGGCTAGGTACATGAGGAAGGGTTACTTGCTGCTCTTTGTGATGAAGTGGGAGAGAAGCAAATATTGTTTTTAATCAGGCATTGGATTGTTTGAAAAGAAATACAAAGAGAAGTATTTGCTAGTTTGGACAGTATGAAATTCTAGAAGGAATATGTATTTATTTTTCTATGTTTCAGAATGCTCACTAGGCAGAACTCCTACTTGCTGTTGCTTAAAATGTTTGGAAATGGACAATGCTGTCCATACAATGCTGTGTTGAAGACACCTTAGCCCAGCAGCATCTTCGAGATAATTATTTGGGCTGTATAACTAAGGATTTGTTTTCAGGGTGGTCAGAAAATCACTGTATCACCTGAAAAACTATCTGAAAACCTGTACAGTTGTAATTCTTGGTTTTTTTGAACTTTAATTTTGACATCTAAGTGCTTCCTGTAGGATCATGTAAAGAGTGGAAAAAAACCAAAACAAAGTTACAAGTTGTCTTCCATCACAGATAGGGCTAGGAATGCATTTATTTTTACCCAACAGTTTGGAGTTCTTTCTATCTGTCCTTCTAAAATAAAAATTTTGGGATTGATACTGGTTCAGGTGAAATATAGAGTCATAGAACAGTTAGAGTTGGAAGGGACCTTAAAGATCATCTAGTTCCAACTCCCCTGCCATGGGCAGGGACACCTTCCACCAGACCAGGCTGCCCAAGCCTTGAACACCTCCAGGGATGGGGCAGCCACAGCCTCCCTGGGCAGCCAGATCACAAGGGGGTTCCAGGTGAAGCTAGGTTGGCCAAGGGCATATATTTCTTTCAGTACTTTTTACTGAATTCTTATTTACCATTTAAAAAAAATAAATAAGTGAAGGTGTCTATTATAGATTGCCTGAATTTATTCTCACTAATTTTCTCCACCTCCTTCCTTTCACTTCTATGAGTTCTCATAACTACAGCAGTAGGTGTGTAGTTGGTACCGCTTATAATAAATGCTGGTTGTACTGGGAAGGATGTTAAAGATACAGACTAGTTTGTGCAAGCTTTCATGAACCAAAAATGACTGTCAAAAAACCTCTTCTTTACAATTTGGTTATTATTTGGTCGCTAGGAAACAGGGATTTCATATACCCCCTCTCCTTTTAAGAATTCTCTCTGATAATTACAGCTTGAATAGGTTGTAATTCATCATCTTGAATTGATATTTTGATTATGTTGTGGGTTTTTTTGAACGAGCCTTCTTGAGATCATTTCATGTGGCTCATTTTATCCAAATTATATCAATGAAAATAAAATCTTTAATTTTAAAGCTGAAAAAAATTTGTTTTCTTTATGTTCAATAGGCAGTCTGATTTTACAACCTTTCTGTATTTTTTTGAAGGTTTCTAACTTTACTTATCCTGTCTTTTACACAAATAACATCCTAAGTGTATTAGGACAGGGAGAGAGGAGGAAGTACGTTTGTTTATTCTCACAAACGAATTGAATTAAATATTACCTTGTGGCCAAAACCTATGGGATGTAACTCTTTTTTGAGGTTGCTACATAATGTGTTTTTATGTCAGCACTGAAAAGTGAAGATAAATTAATTTTGTATTCATTATTATGTACCTGACAGTATAAATGCAATTGCCGATTGTAACTTGATAATGTGGTCTGTCTGGACATCTCTGTATTAATATATTTTAGTTTCTTTTTTTTTTTTTTTCTGATAAGCAGTGCCTTGTGAAAGAGCTGTATTGAACTAAACACTTTTTTTAGAACCATGGATAACTTTAGCAACTTGTAACTGAAGAATACCCTTTAAAGGCTTGTTGTCCTTTTATCTTTTTCTTCAAGTCTGTGTATGTTTTTGCTTGTAGATCATGCAAACATCAAGATTATTGACTCTTGTTGAAAAGAACCTATTAGTTCTTTTGCTATATAAAGTTTAGTCCATTACACTTTTAAAAGTTGCCTCTTTTGTTGGGAGATTTATGACCCCATAGCTGAAATGCAGTCAGTGACTTTGCAGGTGCTGTTAGGCTCTTTTTGACACAAAATGAATTAGCGGAGTGCCTTTTGTTGCATGAAACAAATTAGGAGCACTTAATTGCTTGGTTACTGTTCCAGAATGTGGCTTGAGCAAATTAATGGCTTTCTACCATAGACTCTTTTGTTTGTTTGTTTGTTTCTTTGGTTAGCTTGCCTTTTTTTTTTGGTCAAGAAGCTTCAAAACTAGTGGAAGGGCTAAGGAGTAGGAGAGATGACAGCATAGAAATCACATGATAGGAGGGAGGATGAAACCTCTCAATTTCAACAGGAGTAAGCTCAGCTGTTTTTTGAACCTTTACCCTTAAAGTTAACTTTCAGTTTATGATGGCAGTTTTTTAAACAGCTCTACCTAGAATTGCCAAAGCCATGTTTGGTCCTGCTGTGCATGTAAATGCATGAAAACTGATTGCTTTTGTAGAAATTATGTCACTTTGTGTTCCTTTGGCTGAGCTACCTTGGAAAAGACTGATGCAGAGCTCCAAAAATGCTGATATGGCAGTAAAGGTGAACAACTTTGGTTTTGAAGGTCCATTTGCATGTGATCACAGTCCCTGTGGGAAATAAACCCCAAATGTCCCTATGTGATTTGTGAGCCTCCCTTTCTTCCTTCCCCAGTCTGTTTCTTTTCTTTCCTCAGTGCAGAAATCATCTTGGCTTAGACATCTGTAAAACAGGAGAGACAGAGTGAATCTTAATACAGTTACTATACATAGAGTTTTGAAAACAATGAATACTTTTGTGAGGGGAAGAAATGAGGGTAGTATCAGCTATGACAAAATAGAATGAGTATTTGCCAAGCAAATACTTCAAAAAAGGAAGGGGACAAATGCTGATGTAATAGAGGTTTGAATAAGAAAATGAGTAGAAAGAAGGTACTAAAGGCAGAAGTGTCATACGAAGTGAGTGAACATTTATGAAGTACGAAGTGAAAATGTGTGAAGTGGTGAAAGAAAGGAAAGGATTATAAGCAGAGAGGTGAGTTGTATATTCTTGGTTGAGTGTAATGGCTTGGGACATTTTTCTGTAAAACCGTGGGGAAATTAATTTCGCGAGCAGTTAAATAAATAATGATGATCCGAATTTTGTGAATGGAGAATTAGATAAACAGATAATTATTTGACTCTTAGGATGTATGACATTTACAGGTTTTGTGCTGCAAATAATAGTTAAATTCATACTTTAAAACATTAACTGTTGAATTTTAAGTTTGGGAAGCTTAGCATCCATTTGGATCCAGAAGGAAAAGAGTCACTGACGCTTTTGCTGCTTACAGAGTTGCAAGAGCAGCTAAGGTGGAGGGGCTGATGTTTTGCATATAAGAATGACCATTCTAAGAAGAATGAGTAACTTCCCAAGGCCACAGATTATTCATTCTGCCTGCCGTGTTCTTGCTGGCTCTGTTCGTAAGCATCTACTGTATTTGTGAACATTCCAAAGGTGGTTAGATTCTTAATCCACAAATAAAATTAATGTGATTTAAATGGTATTTCTGAAACCAGAGAGGTACCCTTGAAGAGTTCTGCTGACACGAGAATGATGGAAATAGTGTGCCTATTTTCTCTTCTGACTGTATTTTGCAAGGTGCAGTATGCACATCAGAATAGTTATTTGGAAAGGTACTGAGGAGTTAAGCTTCTGGGGGAATAATTACTTTCCACTAAATTTGTGGGTAGATGTGTCCTTGTGGGAAGAGTTCAGTTCTAAAATTTTACTGCTTCTCCCCAGCCTCTTTCCCCTAAGGATGTTTTGCTGGCCAGCTTGTCTTTCTGTCCCTTTCCTGCCTTGTATGGTGCAGATCTTCATAATATCTGTAAACCTCCTAACTATTTAAAAATAGAAGTAACAATAATAGTCTTTCGTCCTTCTATCCCAGTCTGTAAGAAATATTTTTAAAGAAAAAGTCAGAACTCATGATGATGATTTTAGCAGAGCCAAGTGAGGGTTAGTTTTACATGTAATTTGCAGCTTGAGGTTTGCACTCACATTTGAAGCTGTATGAAATATTTCATGTTCATTTGAGCTTGTGGGAGTTCTGACACCTTGGTTTAAAAGCTGGCTGATAATTTCATGGTGCCTGTGTAAGGCAGCTCATCTATGTATGGTTAGAGAAGTTTACTGGAAGTAGCTAGAGGTTTTGAATATTGACAAAAGTTCAAGAATTCTATCTTTATGTGAAGCAGAACAAGATCAAAACAGCTGAGCACCATATTAAGTGACTTGTGCTGCAGAATGGATAAGGTTTTTATTATGGTTTTCTGAAGCCGGTTGGTTTTATTCTTTGATGCAAGTTGCTGTGATTGTAATATTGAGTCTGGAGAATGAACACTTGTACAGGTGGTTTTCCTTTTCTTGGTTTGAAAGTACTTTGTAGAATGGAGGGAATTATTTGTAGAATGAAATAGGAAAATATGTTGGAAGTTACTTGTATGTTACGTGTTCTTTGTGTCAATAGATTGATTTATTGAAATACACCAACTGCATATATAAATTGTAAACACTGTAAAGATTACAAATGTTTTGTGTGTCCCTACAATTATTTCTCCACTTTTCTTGATAATTCTTCCTATTGGAAGTGGATGTTGCTGGTATCAAGGCAGTCTTGAAACACTTGCTATAAAACCAGAATTTTTGTTTTCCTCCAAAACTGCAGTTCTGTAAAATGCAAGAATAACAACAAATTTAATTTCTGATTTTTGTGTTTATATAGACTAGTTAGGTGTTTTCTACTAATGAAGCTGTCTTATAAATACTTTTTTTTGTGGTATAAGGAGTCAGCTACTGGGATAGCTGGTTTTAGTAAGTGGCTGGAGGATTTGAGGTAAATAATTTTTTGAATTAAAGAAACTAAATGTGACAAAATAGATCTTGGTGGTATATTTCAATGTGACTTGATTTCTTTATACTGCAAGTTGTAAAATAAAGTAGTATGTTTCAAAAGTAGCAAAGTAACTACAAATGACAACTTCACTTTAATTTATCCTGCGTTTATGGATGTGTCACATTTTTTTAACATCTGAAGTCTCAACTTTGGTTGCATTATTTGCAGTGGCATCACTCCCTTGTAACTCTACATTAGACAGGCAAAAAGTAAAAATGGAAAAAAAAATCAGATGAGAAATAAAAAAAACCACTCCACATTTAAATATGAAAAGCATGAATAACAAGTTGCGTCTGTTCTTTGGTGAACAGAAGGAAATGAGTTTATTAAATGTATGCACAAAAATAACTTTATGATCACTGAAATAGAAGGAGAGTTTTGGGAAAATGGGCAAGAAAGGGGATATGGAAAGAATATTGAGTTGGAGTTTAATCCAAGGAAAGAAGTGGAGAAGAAAACACCTTTGGATGTGGCTTACAGGAAGTAGGGCAAGTTACCCAAAATCCAAATAGGATGGTTCATGTATGACAAGAACCTTGTGTCAGAATGTGAAGATAGTGAACCTGTTGTCATGGTAAGCGGAATTGTTATTAAAATTACTTTTTTTTTTTTACCTGTTTGAACTTTTAACTTTAATTTAGTGGTGGGGAAATAGGGAGTAGAAGTATGGAATGCTTGGCAGGTTGTACCATTGCTATTGTTTTATTACTGTATTTTGAGAATAGTGAGGCCTAGCTGGATTTATTAAATGTAATCTTTTTAAGGCATGACAAGTGTAGTAGTAACAAAGCTGTGTCTGTTTATTTGGTGGAGAAGAACATAGTGTCATTCATATGTTATATAATCAAAAAATATAGGCAGTGAAGATCATCTCTGGGATGGGATTTCTGGTCAAGATGAAAGGAGCCTTCTTGGCAGTTGAGGCCAGGAGCGGAGATACCCTGGATATCAAAGCAGCTGTGACCGGTTAAGGGGAGAAACTTAAACCCAGGTTTCCCATGCTTGTTGTATGTTGTGTTGCTAGGATTTATTTTTAATTTGCTTTTGGAGTTCATCCCAGTTCAAGAAAACTGTCTTTTTGCCTTCCACTATGTACACTGTTGTTTCTCTACTCGGTAACTTTTGACTGCGATCCCTATTCCAAGATTTGAATTTCAGTCTGGCTGAATGCCTACCTCTTTGCCTGTGTTTTGTTTACCAGCCAGTTCAGATTGCTTTGTGTTAATGACTTGATTTTTTCTCACTCACATGTCCTGTCACTTGCAAGTTTTACCAAAGGCTGTGTTTGCCCCTGCTGGGTAATGTTTTTGAAGAAGCATGTATGACCGAGAATTGTTTGTGGGTTCCATCTGAAGTGATTCCATAATTTCTCTTATTTTAAGACTTAGCAGTCCTACTTTGTGTACAATAATATACATTACCACTGTGTGTAGTTATTGATTTTTTTTTAATAACTCATGAGCAGGTGATGTAGTTTCTTTGCCAACATGTGCAGAAACTAATATGGTGCTTTACTGAATTATAGCTGTGTTTTAAAGGATATTTCTGTTCAACATCTGAACTTCTAGATTTGATGGAAAACTATCATGTTAGTTTGACAGTGTGTGGTTCTATCCATTTTTTATCCATATTTTGAAGGAGTGATATTGACAGCTGAGTTTGAAGTTGATTTTCTTTTTAAAATTGCATTTTTTCCCTCATCTTAGGAGCTTCCTTCTCTTTTTCTCATGTGCTTATTCAAATTCAACATGAAAAGTGAAGGTGATATATGGCATGCTCTTCAAAGAAAATCTTTGATGCAAGTGGTATGATTCTTACGCTTTCAGTGAAAAGATGAGTTAATATATTTTGTACCTTCAGTTTGCTAAAATTTTTGTAAGGTAAATTAAAGGTAGGACAACCACTCTTGGTATGGTTTTTTTTGTGTTGTGCTGTTGCAGCTATTACTGCTGTGTTAGTCTGCTGTGTAAAAGTTTGACATTCAGCCAACCAATCAGGAACTTCTAAGGGTGGAGTAATTTTATCAATTTCTTGTATTTTGATTAACTTAAAAGGCTTTTATGTGATTATTTTGAGTGTTAATATAATGACTTCGAGCTGACTTCTAGTTTTAGTTGGTCCTAGCATAAACTTTGTTCTGCATTTCTGTTAAAAATTACCTTGGAAATTTTGTACTTCTTGGTGAGTTTTTGTTACTGTTCTTTACGGTTGAAGGTTATCCCTGGTTTTACAGATTGGAAAAACTGAGGAACAGAAGTTTTGAATGGCTTCATCCAGATCTCGGAACAGATCAAGGGCAAAACTGTGAGGAATCCAGTTTTGGTTTTCTGACTTTTAGTTTTATATCTCAATCAAAACAATGTAAGATATCTGGAAGAACAGAGGTTGAGGCATTTGAATTGAAGCTTTTTTTTCTGGAAGATGTTGGGATAGTAGTAAAAATGTAAACCCCAAAGCTTTCAATATAGTCTTAAACCCTGGGAGTGATTTTTAATGTATTAGCATAATGCAGGAATGAAGAGCTTGCTTAATAGTAGCATCTGGCATGGAAGCATGATAATACGATTCAGAAATACTCAGTCTTTAAAAGGATGTCACTATAGATTTGCAATCGGTTAAGAATTGGGTAACATGGAGTATTAACTTTACAAAAAAATCAGTGTTTTGGCAAGAAGTGCTTTACTCCCTCTGTCAGTTTTCAAATCTTGGAACATTTGGCTTCTTGGAGAACCAAAGAAGTTATTTCTGGCCTGGTGCCCAAGGCTAAAAATGACTTCTGGAATCTTATGGCTCAGTTTGGTGTTGAAGAGTTCTGCGTGGTAGTAACATAACTGCAGTAATTGCTGGTCTCACTGAAGCATTTTAGTTATGCACTTAAATGTTAAGCTGTGGGAGATGTGGCCATGTGATCCTACCAACGTCCCATTTATCAGAAAAATTTAAGCCATGTTTATCTATGAAGCAACAGTAGCCTGAAAAAAAGAGGCTTTTCTACATGTACTCGTTTAAGGGGGGGGGTAAGAATGAGTGTAATGTTCAGCCTTACAAGGAAAGGCTCTGAAATGAAGAAATAAATAATGCTATTGCTATGGCAATAGGGAAACACAAGTGTTGCAGTTAAGACTACGTATGTGGAGAATAAAACGAGTTTGTGAAGTTTCCCTCTGCTTTTACCCAATACAGTAGGATTTACCTTTAAAAGTGAACCGCCCAAACAAGGAACAAGTACACCAGTTACTGTCTGAATGTGTGCTTTTAATAAATGTAGGGTCCTAATAGTTTCTGATTAGTTTAGATGATTGCATAAACGGGAGTTTGGAATAGTCAGGGGAGTAGTGGGGGGCTAACTTTAAATCTGAAAAATCTTACACCAGTAAATGATCTGAAAAAGAGGGGATTTATGAAAAGACTGGTCGTTGTTTCCTTCAATGTCCCTTTCAAATCCATTAGCTTTTTCCCAAATAATTTTATTGGTACAAGTGAGATTAATGCATGGTGCTGCATGAAAGTAAAGCTTTTCTCATGAGGATTCGTATAAAAATACAGCTCATAAACATCCTTAAAAACACTCATTGTAAAATCTCCTGAGAAATCAATATTGGGGTTTTTTTCCTTTTTTTTTTTTTTGTTCTCTAACTTTGCAGTATGAGGCTTTGCTAACACTAAATTACACAAGTTCAGATTAACTTAGTGATCACACAAATTTGGTGTGGTCAGACTAGTGAATGATGCTGCAGAACGTCTTAATTCTGTATCTGTACTAATATTTGAGAGCTATATACCTCAAAACCTACTGTTTCTAAATTACAAATGTTCTTGTCCTAAACTATTTATGTGTAAGAATCATTCCAGATCTTCCCTAGGATACTTATGATCAGTCTGCAGAGAGGTTGAATTTTGCTTGCCTGGCTTAAGTGGAAAACTTGCCAGCTGTCCTGCACACAGCTGTCTCTGTAAACCAGAATCTTTCATTTAATGTTTTGATGGCTGAGTAGCCAAAGTTGTTTACATTTCTTGCTTACATCCTCTGGCCAAATAGTTTTATAGAATGTTTGCTCTTTTTAAAAAATGTTATTGATATGGTACTTAGTGAAGATAAATCTCCTCAGCTAGTAGTATTTGAAGAAATTTTACTCTCTCTAAATTTTCTACCTTTGTCTCTAACAAAGGCATTTGTTTTCCAATGTTTTTATAGGAAAATAAAAAGTCACAGTTGAAGTATTCTGCTTGAAATTGATTCAGCTTGGGGAAAAAAAAGAGTATCTTTTGTGGTCAGTCTTAGTACATTTATGCTATGTTGTTGTATATGTATTAGACAGTGAAATGATTACATATATATGAAAAAAGGTTTCACCTGTTCTGCTTTATGCATTATACAGTTCTACTTTTTCATCTGTTTCTAAATCTGTTCTTAATGCATGAAATAGGAATAGCCTGAGCTAAGGCAAATCAAAACGTGAAGTTGGGACATAAGGAGAAATCCATTACTTTATTGGCAATTATTATGATTAAATTATTAAGTGAAGGTTATATGAGCATACCTGCTACATCTTTCTTGTGAAATAGTATAATTAAATCCATGAGAAGCAGCATTAGAAAAAAGAAGATGGTAGTGAACAGTAAGCTGTTAATTTTTTTTTTTTTTTTTTACTTTATTAACAGAAACTGCTTTCTTTTAGTGGGATTTCTGTAATACTTCAAGAATATTTTTTTACTGGGTATCTTCCTTTTTTCTTGCTGCTATTTTCATTTTGGGACTAGTAGGCTGTACTTGTTGAGGCATGGAGTAACTGACATGTCTTAATAATAACACATAATAATTTTATGTCAATACAGTTTGGCCCTCTCCCTAACACTAGCCATAAATTTCCCTGACTGGGTCATGCTGTAGTTGTCCATCCACCTTCCTACAGAAAGGCACTGCCCATCTGTCTAGGGTAACAAGACTGAATGGTGACAAAGGTGTGTTTAAACAGGACAGGCTCTGAATTGTGGTGTTGAGGAGCTGGCATGATTCTACCTGTTGCCCCTGTGATAAGGAAGGGAACTGCCAGCAGAGGAGTGGGGGGTGAAGTTGAGGCTGCTGATAGCTTTTATTGCCATAGTGAATGTTGCAGGGGCTTGTGAGTCAGTCCTAAACAGACAAATCTTTGATGTTCTCCTGTGAAATGTGGTTTCAGGTCTTGTGATTTTGTGAAACCTCATAGGTTTTTGAGTGCTCTAACATTGTTATTGTCTTTCTCTTAGTTGTCAACTCAACTGGACACAGCAATTTGTGAGGTGCTTTGCAAATACTGTCAGTGGGGTAACGTGTTCAGTTCATTTATCAATAATTGCTGTCAGTGCACCCAATTTTCATCATAGTTACTTACACTGTAGATTCAGATTGTCATCCTTCCAAGATTGTGTTATCATTTCCCAAGACTATGGTTGCATTCTTCCAATTTGTATTATCAAGTTTTAGTGTAACATAGCTTAATTGTGTCTAACCTGTCATGTGCTCCAGGCCCTCATGTATTGATAACTTGGTCTTGCTGTTACTTTTAGCACCATTGCATCAATCATGTGCAGATTTTATCTGCAATGGCTTTGTATTCTAGGAGGAAAAGTCTAGCACACCTTGACTGTGAAGAAATACATCTAAACATTTCCTAACTGACTTTCTGGAGGTTATCCTAGTTTCACTGAGTAGACATCAGATTAACGCTGTACAACAAGATCAAAACGACTAGTATTCTGGTATGAACAAGTGAAAAAGGCTCTTCTGGTAGCTAGTATATTCTCATGAGGTTTAAGTAGTGTACAAAGTTTAGCTTCAGATAGTGTTTGTTAAAGATATCCATGTTTTTTTCTCTTGCAGTGATATTACACTTGTATCTCCTTTGGAATTTGGGTATATGAATTTGATACATAAAAATGAAGATTATTTCTAATGTTGAATGAAGTTGTATATCAAATACAGGAAAGGTTGCTTTTTAATTAAGAATTATTCCTTGAGTAGCTGTTAGAGAATGGATTGCTTGACAATTCTGTTTATAGAAACAGGATGTTTTGGTTTTATGAAATGTGGATTTCTTGGGAACTCATTTTTGAGAAAGTGCTTGTCTGCCTCCACCCTTGGTGGAATGCAGATGACATCACCTTTTTTTTTTTTTTAATGTTGTGGTGCTGCAACCAGTACATAAAGACCAGCTTTAGAAGCGTCAGTGACATCAAAGGAATTGCAGTCTTACCGTTGAAGGTGAATTGGTGATATAGATGTCCAGGTGATTATATGAAGGCAATAAAAATAGAGTAGTAGGTGGTTTGGATTTTTACTTATACCATTTAAAGTATTCTTAAATATTGCATTGTGGGTTCCACTTCAGATCATTTTGTGATCTTTCTAAAGCATATTACTCTAGTTGCCTTTCTCGGATGGCAAAGCTATGTTGTTTGCTTCTTTTGCATATCTTATCTGTGGTTTTCTCTCACTTAGGATAATTTTAGTTCAACCGACATTTAGTTTTAATGATAGCTTTTCCCTTTGGTAACTTGGTTAAGATCTAATTACAACTTCACAAAAGCAACTACTTTACACAGAATATTTGTTTGTAAATAAAAAGGTAAGTATCAGTTAAAATATGTAGTTAACTTAATAAAAGCCTCATTCTAACTTTGTATCTAAATTTTATGGGATCATAGGGCAACTTGGTATGGAAGGGACCCCTAGAGGTTGTCTAGTCAAGTCACTTGTGCAAAGCAGGTTCAAGTATGAACCTGTTCAGATTGTTATTACCAGCTGAACTATATTTCATTTAGCTGAGGCATTCCCAGGTATCTTCAGCTCCCAAGTATTCCTGTTGTGGATTACCAACGCTTTTATGGTGAAAGAACATCCAAGATGATTCAACTTTTTTACAACCGTGCTTTGCATCTTTGCAAAATTTACTACTTGGACATCTTTTTTTTGCTCATGTGTTTGCCTTTAAAACTACTTGTAGAGTTTTGCTCCATTTGTGTATTGACATAAATTCGGGTATAGTTTGTGTCTGTTACCAAATACAGGCTCTCATTGTTACTTTGTCTAGGGAAAGGACTTAGGTTTGTGAGTGCTTTTAAGAGATTGTTGTAGTCTTGGTTATTGTTTTAACCTTATTCTGGGTACATTGGGGTTTCTCCATTTGAAAGACATTCATGAAGAATTTGCAGCACTCAAGACTGGAATGCTTAGTAAGAATACTAGAAGACAGATTTGTTCAGGTTGAGATAGTGGGTTCTTTTGCTTTAAGTTCTGGTGGCAACTGTGGAATGCCTGTGTTTAAAATTACTGAAGCATTTAAGTGGTATGGCAGTAAACTTGGATTATTTGTTCTAGGTTATCTGCAGTACACAGCTAAGCCCCATACAGCTGCTCCTCATACTTACTCCTCCTCAGTGAGACTAAGGGAATCGGAATAGTATAAATGTAAAAACATGTGGCTTGAGATAAAGACAACATAATAAGTAAAGAGAAAGCTGCACATGCAAGCAAAACTAAGTTGTGTGAGGGGTTCTTTTTTGATGCACAAATGCAGATAGGGTGGTAACTGAATTTATTGTCAAAATCCCTTCTGACCAGTGCATGTGGGATTTTCCCCTGTTCTGAATTTCTAAAACAAATGATACTTTATTGGACTAGGTTATAGCATTCTTCTTTTATGGGCATATACTTTAGCAGAGGTTTTATTCAACCTGCTTTCTTGAAAGGGTCTCCTGTCATGCTGCTGTATTTAGCCTTCTGTCAGTGTTTGAGTTTATTTAGCTTAAAATATTTTGAGTTTTGGTGTGTCTGTGACTGTAGTGGGAAAGATGTCTGTATATGATGTGATTTTGCAGATACAGCTGTTGCAAGATTCTTTCTCACTAGTTAGTATGTGTGGTCTTGCATGTTATGCCTTGGCTTTAATTCCTACTTTTAGACTGTCTTGTGGAAACTTTATTGCTGTGTGAGTAGTAATGTAAATAATAAAATATTAGGAGAATCTGTTTTTATATTCCAGTATCTGAATGTTAGAAAATCATCTTCTGATATTGGTATTAACTGAAATATGTTTTCCTTGTATGCAGCGTCACTAATATACCACTTCATTAAATATGGTTTTAGTATGTGAAAGTTCTCCCCCCCAGTTAGAGGAACAGATTATATGATAGAGGACAAACACTTGTTTTCCTTACGTTTCTTCTCTTTAGTTTCTTTAGCAAATCACCAGAAACTGTAGCTCTTAAAAGCAAGACATTTAAGACCCGTTTTCTGAATTTAATCAGATTAAAATCTGCAGGAGACCTCCTCTGTGGCAACATGATACCAGATAGCTTTTATGGTTCAACCATATGTTAGTCTAAAATGGTTTAGGTAATGAAATACACTGGGGGTTGATCTATTCAGCATCACTGTTATGTGGGATTTTCTTTCATTTTTTATGATACTAACAGCATGAAGAGCAGTAACGTATTTAATCAAGTGATTTCTTAGAATGTAATTATCAAAAAACTTCCTTACATTGGTTGATTTTTTCCATTCTGAAATGTGATTATCAGTTTTTTCTACCTCATAAAATATTAATATGACAGTTAATGGTACTTGATTTATTCCCATAATCTTTGTCTGTCAAAGGCTATAAACTTTCTGGATAGTACATGTTATAAGCGGGGAAGCTGATGAGGAACAACATGCAGTGGGGTGTGTTGGGAGATCACAGATATCTAAATAACGGTTAAATAATATTTGCCCTCCACATGCAAAATTTTCTGTCCTTTCTGTTAGTGTTTAGGCTTAAAGGATTAGAAACAAGGAATAACTGGTATATTAGGCCACTGGCAACACAGCAGCAAATTAAAGTTATAGATACACTGTCTTAGCTGATTGAATGGGTTTGAACATATAATTAAATCTCCTTAAACTGTCTCTTGTATTGTCCTCAAATATTGTAAGCTGGAAGTTTTAAAGAAAAAGGAAGTATGGTGAGGATAGTAATTTAGTTTATGTCCTACTAAACTAAACTTACATAGTTTGGTAGCATGTAAGTATTTTCCCTGGGGGATTGTTCTGTGTTCCTTATTTTTCATATAAAATGTCAGTCACTCAGTGTACCCGGCAGTAAATTAACTGGAGGAAGTTAGTGTTTAAATAATATCATTTGTCTGTATGATCTGAAAGGTTTTTAGGGACTTTCCACTGGATTTCCACTGTGGTAATAGGTAGTTTTTTTAGACAGCTTTGGCTCTTCTATCTATCTAATTTGGAGCAACATTTTAAAGTCGCTTAGCATTGAATCTGTTTTGTGTAGTTTTTGTAGTTAACTTGAAATGGTATCATGAATATGGATGTATTGTATGTGAAATGAGAGTAGGATGACAAGACAATTTTAGAATACCTCTTGGAGATTTTCTCCTCTCTTTTTGCTTTAATCTCTCTTTTACAGTAATGAAACTAGTTAATTCACAGAAGAGTCAAGACTTGCTGTGAAAACCTACTGGCCTCTCACTGACACTGAGGAAGACTGAAGGAAACAGAAGATTGACCCCACCTTCTCTTAGCAGCAAAATTAATTCTGAGGTGTATCCCTTGAAAAGGGATTTCTCCATGAACTTAGTTTTCTTTCTTTCATTTGTGCAAGAAAAGTGAGACTATTATTGGGAATGTTTATTTAATAAGGGAGAGTTTATTAAAATGAATGTATGATTAACTTGTTTCAGCAATTTTGTTTTAAAAGGACTATGTAACTTGGAAGCGAAACTTGAAAAAAACAGTTTTTAATGCCAAACAGTACCTTTTGGCTCATAGAAGAAGGATATTGCATTGTACACTTGGATATCTTCTTAAATGTAACTGAATCTATTCATTTATGACTGTATAGAAGAATCTTGTGCTACTTTTATGTGGCTTTTTTTATGGAAAGAGGTAGCTGATGTGTAATTGCATACCTGATATCTTGCTTGAAGTTAATGACATAAATATGAAAATCAAAGATGAACTAATTCAGGCTAACAAAGTAAATAGAAATAGGCTTACCATAACCCAAATACCTTACTGACCATTGATTTACTGTATCATGTACTTTAAACAAATGACAAGAGCCACTGTGGAATCATATTTCCAGAATGCTCATTTTCATTTCAGAATAAATTAATTGGCCTCTGTGAGGGCTAGTTGAGTCAGAATTTCTGAAGATTACCCGATCAGTCTTTGTTGTTTTGATGATGCTGTCTAACCAATGTGTGTGCTTCATGTTTGCTTGTAAGACTTTGAGAAAAATTTTGTTCATCACTCTTTTATCCTTGTTTGATATGTTTGCATATATGACTTGGTCAGTTATAGGCATCTAAGCCTTTGTAGGGGAGGTAAGGTGTTTGTTTACCAAATAAAGCCACAGTTAAGCTTTGAGAATAAATTTTCTTAACAGACTGTTCCCTGGCGCTACAATTTATATAAAAATACATTTGATTTTAGTTTTACAGTTCTGTGCAGGCAAAAATATTTCAAATACTAGCTGCTGAAATTACTGTTTTATCAGTATTTTGTATAAAGCAGTTTCCCAAACAAGCATGTACTTGAATGAAGAACTACCTTGGTCTTTCTATTCTCACGCGTGATGTGTACACACATATATGTACTTCAGGCGTATGGATTTAAGATCTGTTTTTAATTTTCTTGTATCTGGGAGGAAAAAAAGGCATGGGTTTATGTCCATAATTTGAAAATTGGAAGTCTTTCTAATATAGTCACAGGAGCTTCTCAGGGTGGGTTTTAAGAACGATCTTTGTGATTTATGCAGAATTTATTCAAAGGAGTGGTTTATAAGTTTTATTCTGAACTTGGTTGCTACTCAGAGTACATATTTATGGATGTATGTTATTTTTACAGTAATTTCTGCCTGGTCACACTTTTAAGTGTTTAGGTAATAACATAGCATTAACTATTTTGTTATATACTTTTGCATGTTATGTAGTAATCTTATGTGAAGCATAAGATTCTAAGATAAGAAGCATGTGTACTTTTTAAAAAGCCCTATTCTCTGTTTCTACAAAAGTAGTAAATACCAGGAGAGTCTAAGCACCTCAAAATTCTAACCTAACCTTTTTTTTTTTCATCCTTGTACAATTGTACAGCTGGCTACAGTTTAGCAAGAAAAATGTATTTTGCTTTTCCTTTAACTTATGATTTTATGATTTCTATAGATATCTCTTTGCAAGTTTTAATATTGTGTGTATCATAAGCTCTAAGCAATCTTAGAAATAGAGAGAAGTTACCAGTCTTAAACGTACGTGCCAAAATATTTGACTGTCTTGTCATCTGTTTTCTGGTTCCTTTCTGATAGATTCATAATGTTTTGCCTTTCCTAGATAAAGGAAATACCTTTCTGTTTGAGATATTTGATTGTATTCTGTTCCTCTGTGTGATGAGCAATACCAAAAGACAGTAGTCTAAGTGTATTTAATTCAGTTCAGTGGTTTTAATGCATATGAAAAAATGTAGCTTTTCTGGGCTTTCTTTATATCATAATTGCATTCCTTAAAAATCATTCTCCAGCTTCTGACTCCTCTTGGATGTCAGTGGATTAGCGTCACTATGTTACTTGAAGTATGATGTGTTAATCATCATTCAAGATTTAAATCCCTGAATCTTATAGAAAAACTGTTCAGTTTTAGAAGCTGAAAAGCTTAGAAGGTGTTTAGAAGCTGAAGCAGTTTTGTCATCTGTTAAATTTCAAGTCTAACAGAGTCAGTTTTTACTGTTTTGCTTTGTTTCATTTAAGCATTAAACCCTGAGGCAGGTGGCATAGTGGATGAAATCACCAGTGAAAGTTGAGTTCATTATGCAGTTACTGACTTTTCATTTGGATGGAACTGTATCAGTTAGAGATTTGTTGTATGTACTTATTAGCAATTAGTACAATTTGTAGGAGTGGATCTTGAAAGCATGCTAGTTGTTACAAATTTAAAGGGATTTTATTTTTGACCTCTGATCTCATAGACTGACTGCCCTTTTAGGAGTGTGTTTGCAAGTTTAGTTGCCTCTAAAAGTTGACGTGCTTTCTGCTATGCATTATAGCTCGGTAAGTGACAGTAGTAAGGAGATTTCATCTTTTGGATTCCTGATCTGAACAAAAATGCTGCTGTATACACATTCTGTTTTCAACAACCCGAGGTTTTTTGGGTTTTTTTTGCACTCTAGAATAACAGGAGGACTGTAAAAGACATTACATTTAAAGTATTGTCAGGCATACCAAACCCCCCCCTTCTTGTTCTGCTGAAAGAGGAAATTAGTATCTCTGTTGCTGCATTGATCGGCAGAATGCCTAGGGTAATTCTGATCATGTATTGCACTATGGATCTCACGCTTTTAGAACTGCGCTTAAGTGGCTTGCATCTGGCCATTGTCCAAATTTTGTTTTAATAACTAGTAGAGTTTGAGGTCAGTTTCTCTCCTTGTTGTTCACATTGCTGCTGCCTGTTTGTGAGAGTCCTCTGTGTGTATGTTGTGGTTACCTGTGTGACCAGTTCTGTATGTATGCATATGTGATGCATTTGTCTGCTTTGTGTGCGTTTGCCTAATGGGAATACATTTCCACTGGGCTACTGGTTGGACCTAAAGGCTTGGAGCTGCAGTAGTTCTGTCACATTGTCCAATCTGACCTGATACTTTCCCCTGGTTACTTTTCCTTATGGTATCCTGGTTTTGATGTCTCAATATTGGTGTTTTTAAGGTATTTTAATACAAATATTGGAGAATATTTGTTATTACAGATACCACGTATTTGAAGGATCCTTTTCTATATTCTGTGGGATCTAAACAGGCTGGACCACTGGCCTGAGTCTAACGTCATGAGGTTTAACACGGCCAAATGCCGGGTCCTGCGCTTGGGGCACAACAACCCTATGCAGAGCTGCAGACAGGGAGAAGTCTGCCTAGAAAGCTGCCAGGAGGAGAGGGACCTGGGGGTGTTGGTCAACAGCCGACTGAACATGGACCAGCAGTGTGCCCAGGTGGCCAAGAAGGCCAATGGCATCTTGGCTTATGTCAGAAACGGTGTGACCAGCAGGTCCAGGGAGGTTATTCTCCCTCTGTACT
>WAAB01021728.1:0-30399 GCA_013389865.1 Piaya cayana | reverse complement strand
TGATTCTATTCTGTGATTCTATGTTTACTTAAAAAGGCTAGTCTTCTGCAGGAATTGCTGAGTGAAAGGAGCATCTTGCGTAGACACCAAACACTTGTAGTATGGAAGTTCAAGAATAGATGAATGTCCTGACATGAGAAATTAGTGTGAAAAGACTTTGATTTTTGTGAACTTCTGTTATGCATTCTCTTTGAAGTGATCAATTTACAAAAAAAAAGTGACATTGAGTCTTTAGTAGAACAGCACTGCTCTCTGTAAGCAGGCAGCATGAGCTGGAATTCACTGTTATGTTTTAAAGCAGGAGAAAATCAATGTTACTTGAGTATATGACATTGTTTCCACCATCAGTACAGTGCTTTAAAACTGGTTTATGCATGATACATATATATAAAAATACTGTATGTGTATACAGTATATATGTATATGTATACAGAATACATAAGAGAGAAATTCTACCTTTCCAGGCCTGTCCCTTAGTTATGTAACTTTCAGTCTCTGGGTTTTAAATATTTTTTAACTAAGTATTCCAAGGGTTACTAAAAATCAGAGTGGTGTAATGTTGATACAGGTGTGTTTCCAACTATGATGATTGTATATACTTGAGTCTTTTTAGACAGTCCTGATGGTCTGGAGGTGCAGCAGTGGGCGTTATCCCCATGGCGTTATAAAATCCAGATACATGTAGACTGTGCAACTTCAAAGAAGAACTTTCAGTGTAGTGTAAGGCATGCATAACATTAAACAGTCTTGTTGGATACATAACATCCAAGCGTGTATGATGGTTCACTCAGGTATTCCTTATAAATTCTTTCTGAAACAAAGGTATGGAAAAACCTTTCTCTTTGAACTTGTGCTCTGGAGCCTTCTATGTCAGTGAGACTCTTAAGTGTTTTGGATCTGTTGGAATTGGAGGCAGAAGAGGTCTTGCACCGAATTTCGCTTGGGACAGCTTCCAGAGAAGAGCAATGAAGCTGGTGAAGGGGCTGGAGAACAGGCCTTATGAGNGTTCTATGATTCTCTACAACATTAGTTTCCAAGGTGAAAATATTAATTATGTAAAAGCATAAAAGTGCTGTTCCTCTCAAACTGTTTACAAATCCTTGACATGAAACCTGAGGATTTCCTGAAAGAACATCCTCTTTCCCTTACAACTACTAAAAATAAAAGCAATAGTCAGAAACAAAACGTAATTAAATGTTAAGCAGTTGTCCAAACGAGAGCTATACTGCCTGATACAGAGATTCTAGAATGAAAATTTGTGAGGACCTTTTCTTTTCTTAGTGTTGCCCATTTCAGATGATCTTTACAGATAAAAGTAAAAGTCATAGATGAACCGTGGTTACAGGAGGATTAAGTTTATCAAGGTAGAATTGAAGAGGCATAGAAGAATTAAGTTCTTAGAAAGGTTACATGAGCAAACGGTAAAGATATCTGCTCTCCAGGTTCTGAAGAAAAGTTAGATTTGATAGGAGTTCTGTTAGTCAAAGTATGAACTTTGTTCAGAAAACTTGTGGTTTTTTTGGAAGAGGTGGCAGACTTCTTGCACCTTGATTGTATAAACCTTTGTTGCTTACACGTTGGGTTTAAACCAGATGAGTAGGGGTACTTCTCTGTACTCATCTAGGATTGCAGTTTTCCCTTCTTATTTCACAAGGCTAACTATTGTTGCAGGGGTTTGCAAGGCTTGCTTCTTGCAGAATTGCAGCTGAACTTCCAACGAGATAAGCTCATGGAAAGCATATACAAGAGAAAGGTAGTAGGGAAGCATATAGTTTCTGGAAAAAGTGAAAGACAACCATGAACTTAAAGATGAGAGGTGGTAATATGGATGGGCATGGTGTGGTTCACGGATGAAGAATGTGGCTCAAAGCTGCCTGTTTTTCATAATTGATGAGAAGTCTTTCTCACAAAAAGAGAATTCCTGTGGTTCTGAGAATGATTGTCTCTGCAGTGGTGGTTGAACCTTCTTAAAAATGCCAAAGCCCCAGATAGTGTCAGCCTTAAAAAATCTGGAACATCATTTGCTGCAGTGACTGTTTTTGCCGGCTGTTACCCTACCAATAACTGAATGTAATTTGTGTGTAAATGGTGGAATTGTGTGATTTTTTTCTGGAGTACTAGTGATAGTGTGTCTGTGCTAGAATGTTATTGTTTCCTTTAAGTTTCTAACTAATAGCTAAGATTCAGTAAATATAGCTGCCTTTTGTGTATGCTGAGAGTTTGAAGATTACAGTTATATCTTAGCTGGACCTTGGAGTTAAGAGAACTTGTCAGTAATTTCAGAATTCACGTGACCTGTTTATTCTTATTATTCCTAGTAAGACAAGAGGATAATTTTGACAGTAATTTTCTCAGACTTGTTTATATAGCAGTAAGCAAGCTTGAGGGAACAAAAGAAATTAAGGCAGACACATGGCTTTTGTGGGAGAAGCAGGAGGAACTTGGGAGTCATAGTGTAACAAGATTAATTTAGCCAAGCTGTTTTTTAAATAAGGGTAAATACATTATGTTTTCAAAGTGGAAATAAGCAAATGAAACAGAATGGTCCAGCTCCTCTGTGTTGGGAGGAACTTAAACTTGCAGTCCAGGACTGCGAGGTAGATTACTGAGTTGTGACTAGCTTTTGAGCTGTATAAGTGATCTTTTATGTGTATTTATACATATTGGAAGCAGTTTTGTCTTACACCATGAGGCACTGTTGTGTTTTTCAGAAAAGGACAATGTGTTTTTCTTCTGTCATTCTGAATATTTTTTTTTCACAGCTCATAAGTATTTTTATCAGTGTGAGTAAGTGTTATAAATTTGAGGGTTTTCCTGTCATGAGGTCACATCCATTCAAATTCTCTGCACATGTGTAAAAGCAAACAATCGTTATAGATCATTAAACGTGTTTTCAGATCATTAATTTTGGTTTATTTTATCACTTTGGCCAAAACTTAGAATATTTGTTAGGATATTTGTCTGGAGTAATATCCTACAGGATATTCTCATGATTAAACAAGATCATAACCAATTTTACATGCAATCTAAGCATATTAAAATCTCCCTGGCACCTCCTTGGTTAAATTAAGTGTTTAAGGGGTTCATACAGTCCATTCATCTTGTCACCAAGGAATTTGTTATTAATATTCCATAAATGTAGTAGTGAATGGTGGTGTTTTTAAAATATTTTTGAGGTGGTGAAACTTAGTTATATGAGCTTGATTTCAAAACTGTATAAGACATTTTATTGCTGGTGATAATATTTAAAGCATATGGAGTAGAGCAGATACTCACCTAAAAGGTCTAGTTAGTTTTTTTTTTCTAGACGTATTTTATAATGTAAGTGATTTCATTTCACCTTTTAGAGAGAGGAGTGCCTTGGTACCACAGTATTGTTAATGTAACAGCTTTGTCTGGGTAATTTTTTTACTCTTTATACAGAGTATTCCATGGAATCATAGAATAGTTTGGGTTCGAAGGGACCTTAAAGATCATCCAGTTCCAATATCCATCTCACTAGATCAGGCTGCCCAAGGCCCCATCCAACCTGGCCTCGAACACCTCCAGGGATGAGAAAGCCACAACTTCCCTGGTAAACCTGTGCTAGTGCCTCACCACCCCCATTGTGAAGAAATTCCTCCTAATCTCTAGTCTAAATCTGCCTCTCTCCAGTTTATACCCATTGCCCCTCGTCCTATCCCCACAAGCCTTTATGAATAGTCCCTCTCCAGCTTTCCTATAGTCCCTCTCCAGCTTTCCTTTAGTCCCATTTCAGGTACTGTCAGGTCACTATAGAATCTGTAGAATATAGATTATAGAATTTCGGACAATTCAAAACGTTACTTCATTTAACTATCTGGCTAAAATAAACCCATTTTTTTGATGTGATTATTCTGTGTGATAATCTGAATTCTCAGAATTGAGCCTTTTTTTTGTTATTGAATACAATTGCTATTTAAGAGCACATCAGAAAAGCAGACTAAAATGCATTTTGACTAATAACGGGTGCCTAACCTTTGCTTAAATATAAAGCAGTGCACATCGCTCTTTAATTATGAAAGAAATAGTGAATGGAGTATAATTACCTTAAAACTTTTTTGCCTTAGTTAAGGATAGGGTGAAAATTCTCTGTTGGAACTGTTAGAGAAAGCTGAGCAAGGATGTTGTTTATTCCCTAACTTTGTATGTTGAAGGTAGCCAAAGTATCTATACTGGCAGTAGTTTGTGGTCTATACTTGTTAGTATTGTTAATGGACCTGCCTCAGTACAAACTAGGAATCTGAGCTTTGCTGACATAGGTGTATTTTCAGAGTTGTAACATTTATATTTAGTAGATGCTGGGCTATATAACTCTTCATTCTGAAGTAAAAGCAAAAATAAGTTCTTAGTGTCTTGAATTCTTCAGGCAAAAGCTGGCTTCCCATCCTGGTGTTTAGAACAGTGTTTGTGTATTGTAAAGTCTCATTCCTCCCTTCCCTGCCACACTCAGCAGTTTCATTGTGCCCTTTTTTCCTCTTCTGAATCCCTCTGCAGCCTCTCTACCTGATAATTTTCATCCCAGAACATACATCTGGGATAAGACAGACAGATCTGGCTTTGTCCTGTGAGTCTGGGTTTGCTGGCTTGCATTACTTATTAAATATGGATAATTCAAATCCCCCTGCACATGAAGCTGTTGATGTGTGCTGTCTTTGAAAAAAACAGTTTTCAGTTGGTCAGATAGTTGCCTCTCTCCAATCCCTGTCTTGTAATATAATACATAATAGTAATGTTAACCTAGTAGGAGTGTAGTAAGAGCAAGTGTGGTAAAGAGGGATACACTGGACTTGCTAGAATCTGTCAGCAAGATACAAGAACAGGTGCTGGGATGAACAGAGAAAGATGGAAGAAGTTGGAACTAGGAGTGAGGGTAAGTTTCATTGTGTTATAGTAGGAGAGTGTAGCATTGCCTCTCACCACCAGCTGTTCTAATAGTTTGGTAGAATTTGCAGCTACATTTAGCTGTCATTAAATTTTTCTTCCCACCTCTTATTCAGTGCACTACAGTGTATTTGTTTAATCATGCTCATATGTTTGTAAGTAAAAAAAATGGAACTAAATAATGCAATATAAATGCTAAAATGTTGAAGTAATAACTAAGATGTCTCAAAAGCTAATTGCTTTCTGAAATTATGTATGTAAGGATATCTGACTAATGACTGTTGGGATAGGCAGTTGACCAAAGCAACAGTGACAAAGTGGAGAACTGAGACTACTTATCTCTTTGAATTGACTGCTCATAAAACCAGCAAAGGAGACCAATTAAGCTATTACCCTTGTTGCAAAAATTGCTGAGGTGATTCAGTGGAAGAAACTCTGGAATGCCAGGCAAACTTGGGAGGGGTACCTGCAGGGTGTATTAAAGGGTGCTGAAAGGATAGAATTGGGGATGGCATGTAAGAGTTGTGGGGTTATACAGATATGTTGTGTGGCATTTAAGACAAGGACCAGAGATGGAGAAGAGAAGGACCAAAGTGAAGCATGGGAAAAAGGAGTGAATGAATGGATAGAAGGAGCCAGTTGCATTTAAACAGGCAACTGGTTCATATGTTTGCCTAGCGAAGCCCTGTTGCCTGATCACTGTGGCTTACCCTATGCTGTTAAGTCTTTTTTTTTCCTTCCCTCTTCTTCTCTCCCACCTCCCCCCTTCTTCCTGTGAATGTCTTTCTAGGATGTCTGGATGTGTGTGATTTGCTAGCAGACTTAAAACTGGACTAGCCAGCAAGCAGGATGAGGGTCTAAGAGATAGATGGTAGAAGGACCAAAGTTTTGGAAGGTAGCTATTAGAGACACTAGTCTTATCCCTGAGCATCGATCCTTAGGAACATGATGGACCTATCTGTGCTGTGTTTGTGTGGGTGTTCAACACAGTACTGTCCTCTTCTATTCATCTTTGTATTTATGGTGAGCTGTATTATCTACGATGTGAATCTCTGAGCCATTGGAATTACTGCTTTACCTTGCTATTTGGAAAGTTATTGAGAGAGCAGCAGCACTTACTGACCATGCCAGGAGAGAAGGGGATCCATGTGTCCTCAGTAACACCATATTTTGCTACCCCTAAGAAATAAGCTTTTTGCTTCTTCAATTATAGTTATCTGTGATGGATCATTTGCAGTGTCTGATGCTGCCCTGAAGGCAAGTTTTCTGTATCAAGATTGTATTCAACAGCACAGAAAAAAAAATTCTGTTTTGGAGGCCTGGTATTCAAAAAATGTTTAACACCCTGAACTCTGTTGGAATTTGATATGCCCTTTGGGTTACTATCACTTCTAAAAGCTCGGGTACTTTAACTTTGGATTTTAATGCTTACAGCAACCTAACAGCTTTCTCTCCATAACTATGAAAAACACTGTTAATGATTTCAGTGTACACTGTGTCTTTTAGCACAACACCTAAATATTCTTGGAGGGAGGGGGGTAATTATTGTAGTCCTCTGTTATTGTTGTAAAGTTACATAAAAGGTGCAAATTGAAAGTGGTAATGAAGGGAAGAGAGGTTGAGTGATGTTTAGGCAAGGGCGTATGAGAAACCTTTGCAAAACTGCTTTAACACAAACACTGGTAAATATGCAAACATGAGTAGGTAGGATGTGTGTCTTAGTATTGCTCCCATTCCTAGCTCTTACTTCCCAACTTTTTCTGGAGATGCTCTTAATGCGAAACTTGTTTTCTGATGAAAACTGCAGGAAATAAGCTTTCTGCTGGGTATGGGTGTCTTCCTTGCAAACCCAGTTCAGTTGTCCTTTAATTGTAAGGAGGCCAACTGATGCATTTGGCCATCCAGAGGAGCTAATGTGCTATACTGTTGATTTATGAGGCACCACATATGTGGGGGGAAAGAAAAATCTATGAGATGTAATTGGATATAGGGATGCAGGGGTATGGTTTTTGTGGTTTTACAGTTGCATTCTTCAGGGGCAACCCTGAAAATCAGTTTTCTCTGAGGAGGAAATAGCAACAATCATTTCCTATTCTTACATGTGTTGTAAACGTTTCTGAAAATAGGAGAATTTCTTTATGTGAGGAGAAACTTGCTACTGCATTGCAGGGTATGATTAGAAATACTGTAGTCTGAATTTCAGAAGGCATTTCTGCTTATTATGTTCTGGTTTTATTCTAACAAAACTTAGCTGGTAGATTTATGGTAGTGATTAATTTTATTAATAAACACAGTGGTTGAAGTAGAGAGTTTCTGTAACAGGATTTTTATCTTAGAAGCCTGGATAGGTTGTTTTATACGAACTTTATGCAAAACAATATTCTTAGAAAGTTAGCTCTGAATTCTTAGAATACTTAATTCTTCATCATCTGCTCCTTCTCTGGCTTGAAATGTAATGCTCTCCTGCTCCATTTTACTGTTTACTTTCTCTTTATTGACCGAGTGGTGGGTTAGCATGCAGTAATGAATAGAAATTAACTCATTCATCTCCAGATTTGTTAAGTAATGTTTCTGTTTAGCACAGTGACTGCATATTGTTCATGGCACCAGGTTGCTTCCTCTGGTTTTAGACATGCCTTAATAAAAAAAGCGACATAACTACGCCAAGTACTATTGCAAGATGTGAGTTTTACCAGGTGTAGCTAAGACAAAACATTATTTGCTGTGGATTTGACAGAGACCAAATGTAGTCTATAAATATTGTAGAAGCATCTGGCTGCCAAGATGCATAGCCTGTTCCTTGCACCTTACTGGTTAAAGGCAACTCTTTCTAACAGTAATGGCATATTTTACAATCATTTGACACTTAGAGCTGAATGCCAAGATGTTCAAATAACTTGTTTGGAAAAACTCTTGATGGATAATTGTATTTGTTTCATACCTATGGGAGGGTCCTTCTGCAGTCCTGAAGCAATTTCAAAGAGTTTGTTAAAAGAAAAAAGGTAATAAAAGTCTTGGTGTTAGTATCAAGTAGGTTGAAATTATCAGTGCTCCTAGGGTTCTGTATGAGATGCAACTTTGTTGTTTGGGTACATTTTAACAGCCATAGGCATGATCATTTACCTGGGCTTGTATTGCATACTGTCCCAATTCCTACATGATGAAGAAAAGAGTATATTAACCAGTGCTAGTAATGGCTTTGAAAGACACGGTGTGTGGCTGCATGTAAAAAAGCTTGGAGTATTTTGTAGCCTACCACTTCTATGGTTATTGATGTATTTCTGTTGTGTGACAGCTGCACCATTGGAAGATGTTAGATTGAGAAGCTCAATCACTTTGTCTTCACTTGCTTTAGAAAGAGTGTGAAAATTTACCAGTAGTATAAAATAAAAGATTCTTGTGTCTTAAGAAGACCAGTATATAAGCCAGAGGATCAGCAATAGCAGTTGATGCAGCAGTTTTTATAGACACCCAAAATGTAATCCTTATGTTAGGAAATGGATGGCGGAAGACAAACTCTGGTGGTTCAGTTACCCCAGAAGTGACTGCTCTCCAGCCAGCTGGCTGAAAAAAACACAGTCCAGAAAGACAATGAGCATAAAAGAAACTTTAGTTCAAGCTGACGCTTGTTGCCATATTTAGAAAAAACCTCTTGACAAAAATGAATGTGTCCTTCAACTGGGTTCTCACACAACTCTGTTAGTTGTTGGCACTGACGGCAAAGGACAATTCTAGCTGTTCCTTTTTCTTGTCCTAAAGAATGTGCTCATCAGTGTGCTTTTACCTATCAGAGTGTGTTTTTACCTGAGACTGCAATTTACCTTTCCTGTACTTCATGCAGTTAGACTGCACTTTGTGATCTCCACTTCATGAGCATATAGTTCATGAGTTTCAGCCTTTCCTTAGTTTTTTTCCTGCTGAAATTTTTCATCTTCTAGAAGGCACGGAAGCCTGAGGTTTGATCTCATTTCTGACTAGTGCTGACCACCCTTTTTGTAGCATTTGCTACATATGAAGCAGTTCTTAGACTTCATTCTATAACAGCAAGGTGATGATGCTTTATTCCAAAGTTAAGTTTTTGGTTCAGTCAAGTGAGGTGAATCCCTGTAAGCTGAAGGAATGTATTTCTAGGACTCTTCCTCTTTTATATATGTTTAAAATAGAAATTGTGTTTAGGAAAATTTGAAAAATACTAGGAGGCTGTCATTGGTGTTCACTTCACATGAGTGTTCTATTTTGGCAAGTGCATAAATGTTTTATGAATTGATAGATGTTCTGTTTAGCAGAGTGGTTATTGACTTTTTCAATAATGTCAAAGGACAAGCTTTTAGAAGGTTGAAATAATGACTGTGCAGTTTTCGCTGAACTATTTTTTGCTAAAAAGAACAAGGGACTCGGATTAGAAATTATATGGGAACATAAATCTGACCCTTGGTTTGTGATAATTTTATCTATCTAAATGGTGTGGTATGCTAAATTGAATATTGAATGCTTTGAATGAAGAGGCTGTTATTAAAGTATTAGAAATATTTATTAGTAATAAAATTTATTGTTAATAATTGTTATTGATAAGCAACTATTAAAAAGCAATATTAAACTTGCTACACTAACTTTTACTTGGTCATTTCCAAGTTATTTACCGTTATTTACTATAAGGCTGTTACATGTCTAATAGTAACATTTCTTATCAAAGGGACCTAAATATAGCTTTTGGATGAATGCTTTCAGTAGATAGTTTTTGAAGAAGAAAATGATCAGAGTTCACCAGTGCTGCAGTCTGTGAGAAAATGTGTAGAGACTAGCTGGTTTTATCCTTTCTTCTTTTTGATGCTGGACTTTTAGAAGGAAAGGTTTTACTTTCCAGTTGGATCCACAAACTGTCTTTTAACTTAATACCATCTTAATAATCTCTTGCAAGAGCTCTAGAAGGGCGATTTCTGGATCCTGTTTGAAGGCCACTGTTAGTTTTGTTCTGTATATTGTGCTGCTATGTGTGCTTCTCCTTATGGCACCCTAATTCTTCTGAGCTGCAGCTGTTGGGTGTTTGTGGATTTAGGGTAAACAAGGAAATACACAAAATATTCTTCCTCCCTCCAGCTTGAAAGTGAGTTGATAATCCTACTAAACAACTTTGCTTAAAGGAAATTATAGGAGCTCTTAATTAAATTATTTTCATAATACTTCTACGTGTGCTGCATGTTCTCTACTGGTTTCAGAATGGTAGAACTTTAAGGCTAAGGTGTTATATTTGGCCATCATTTTCCAGATATTAGGTAATCTTGATTTTCAGTCATTCATTGGAATTGCAGCCAACAAAAGTAAACTAATGTAGCCTTATCAGAAACACGATGTGGCTGTAGCTTTAAAGGAAGAAGCTACTTTTATTCACTATGTTGTGCCACCTGCAACATAAAGGCTGGATGTTTTCTGAAACTAAGTTTTCTACCATTAGTACCCTGTTCTAAGATGGAGAAAAGAATCTTACTGTCGAGCATTACATGTAAGTGGGGAAACTCAAAATTACACTTGTGTGTCCATGAACAAACAGGTTTGAACATAGTTTTGGGGTTTTTTTTAATGTGCTGTTGGTTTTTATTTGGAACTTTTTTGGAAGTTCACAGCATTGCAATACTAGCATTGCTGTAAGGCCCTGCCAGATCTTCCAGTTTTTCATAATTATAAAGCAGGAAAAAAAAAGAGTCTATTTCTAAAATGTGATGTTTTATCGGATGGAAGAAAATTAGAGGAGTCCATAGAACGTGAACATGGACTGTAGAATTTGTGTATCCTCTGGGTTATGTTCCCTGTATTATCAGATTACTGAATAGCTTAATGCACCTGAATTACAGATGTAGGGAGGATGAACTGGTATAGGTGAGGCAAGCCTGTTGGTGTGACTGGGGAAGTGATTGATGGTTTTACTTATCTTAGTGACTTAATACTGTGTTTGTGGAGATAGTTGCACAATACCAAGAATTAGGCAATTTGTTTCCCATTGGCATTTCCTGTGGGTTTGTTGTATGTATTGTGTTTTATTGTCTACATTGTCCATTTAATGTTTTCAACATATTTACTTTATTGACTAGTTAGCAAAGACAGTCAGTAATAGAACAGGCAGCCCTACTAGCCACTTAAAAAAAATTTTGTGGGTGTATTGTAGCTTGTGCAGTTGTACTCTGAAAATACTTAAAATTCTGATGAATTAGTGACTCTGGTTTTGCTGCCACAGTGATCCTTTTGTAATACTCACCATGGTTTTGGAATTGTCATATTGTTATCATGTTATCTTTTTTTGCTTGGCAAAATAGAAGTCTGACTCAGTTGCAATTTCAGAGTCAGAACTTACTTGCACAAAAATTTAAATTTGATTTTGCTAGAAAATAGTTTTACTGCTGTGTGCCCCAGAATGTTAAAATATATTTTAATTTGATCAAAAGAAAGCCACAACCCCTTTTTCTTTAGAAAAAAAAAATCAACCCCTCACAGCCCAGAGTGCACCCTAATAACTACTGGCTTGATATTTTTTGCTATGTAAATAGTGCATTTTTGTGGCATACCACAGATCCTTTTATGATTTTTCTTTCTAATGGGGAGATCAGGCAGTGAATTTATAAGGAATTACCAAAAAAAAATATTTTTCAGAATAGCTACAGATCATCTCGGATTTTTAAGGAATCCATTTTAGAGAAGTTTGTTCATAACGGTATTAGAAGTCTTAGTCTGCAGGACTGTTTTGCAATGAGTAATGATTGTAAAGAGCTCCTTATACAGTAAATCTTAAGGGGTTTGTTTCTGCTTTTCGGTGTTTATTTTTTCCCTATGGAAACTCCACAATACTGTATCTTCTGCAGCTGGCAAGAGCCATTTGTGTCTAACTTCCAGGCCTGAGAGTGGAAATTGCTATGGAATTTGAGTCCTGTTTTAATATTTGGCATGCAGCTATTTTTAGCTTAGTTTAAAAAAGCTTGTGAATCTTTGCACTACTATGTTTTTTTTTTTTAATTATTCAGTTTTGTTCTGTTAAATCATTCTGCAGTGGTATAAGAATCCCACAACTCAATTACATTCCCCAGGAAATGAGACTCATACTTTCAGTGAGGTCAAGTACAAAAAAATATAAATCATGACTATCATCAACCTGTTTTACCTTGCACAAATACTAGAATTCCAAGGCCTTAATTGCATTTGTTGTACAGGTATATTTGGGCATGAAGGAATGGATTGTGTTTTGTTAGGTTTTTTTAAACTAGCACTGGCACTGAGGCTGTTTGGTTTAAGTACAGACGAGGTTTGCAGGGAGACAGTTGCACTAGTTGGAAAGAACTGAGGAAAAAAGTCAAGTTTGTTAGGTGTGCAACAAGTCATACTCCAACTGTAAAACATAAAACACTGCATGTATATTTTACTGAATTGTACATCTACATTTTATGTGATTCTTACAGATTTACAAAATGGTCATTGTCAGATTAAATACTGCACCTTTGTGTCCTATAAACTACTTTGTGTTTTCTTTTGATTAATTGCATTCTACAGTAGTTATTTCAAAATCCAAAGTTTTAAACTGTTAATAGCTTTCAGCAGCTGCTCACTTTTTTGTTTATTTAGTTTAACAGTCTAATATAAAACTTGGAAATCCCTTCTTCTGCATTGACTGATTTTATACCCCTGCCCATCAGCTGGAAGTTAAGGTATAGCCTTTTCTGAAAAGATTTTGAAGTGCCTGAGCTTGTCGGATTGTAAGGTTAGGATTAAGAGGGAATTCTGAAGGGAGCTGGGGTGTTAATCAAGTCTCATGCATTTAAAATTTGTGCACCAGAGAATTTATTAGAGTGCTGCTTGTTAACAAAGTATGGCTTTTGACTCTCATGTGTTTTTATAATCTGAGTCAAAGAAACTGCCTTGATGGGCTATGAGCTGAGTTTGAGTACTGTGCATGAAACGGAAGCCAGGAGTTGGACTTGGCTTATGTATTCCTCTGCTGCTTTGATTTTGTTTTAAGATGGACCACACTATGTAAGTGCAGAGAATATTGATGACTTCTCTAATAACAGTCATCTACTATCTCTTTTTCAGATGAGGATTTGTTCCTGTAAGTCCTGATAGATTTTTTTTCATACAATTTTGGTATAACTTTAAACTCTATCTGTTCTGCCAGACACTTCTGAGGTAGATGAATCTGCAAAATAAAGCTTTGTGTGATCTGGGAGGTGTCGATTGTGCAACAGTTTGCCTTGCTCGCACTGCCAAGTTTCCATTTATGAAGGTGGTAATTGGTTAAAGGTGATTTTAAGGATCATGTATCATTTTTCTACATAAATGATTTCTTCTGATATTATGCGTATAATGAAGTAGTTCTTCAGGGGAAAGACATTTTGATTCAGGAAAAGACATTTTGATACAGGAGACCTGAAACCATCTGGCCAGACCTGAGGCTCTGTTTTCACAATTAAAAGAGGAAAATAGTAGTGGGAGTGGTATGGGTTTGGACTTTTTTTAACCATGGTAACTGCGCGTGGGCAGTGCTGGCAAAACAGTGAGGACAAGGTATTTCTGTTTTCCTGAGCTGAACTTGCTGAGGCAAGACTTGTATCTCTGTCTGAGACTGACCTTGTGTTTAGTTTCCCCGACAGGTAAAAATTTTCTTATCTTACTCAACAGCGCCAAACAAACTTTGAAAACTTGTGGTTGTAAAACCAGCTTAGAAATAACTTGTTAAAATTGAAGTGGTTCTGACCTTACCTGTTTCTTCATTTGTGTCTGTGAGCTGTTAATCTGCAGTGTGAAACAAAGTTATGCTTCTGTTAATTTTCAGTGTATCTTTCCCTTTCTTTCAGATCTGTTTTTAATTAACTTAAGTATGTGTGGGATTTGTGATTGTGCTAAATATAATGTCATCCTGCAAAGCAGGCTAGCATATGATTTTAAAAGGCTTAACTGATAGAGAGGCCTATTTTAACTTTGCTTGAAGGTTAAGGAATTTGTGGAGTTCCTAAAGATACTGAATCCCTCTTTAGGATCATATTGCTCAGTCTACATCTTGTTAAAGGATCTATCTTTTGAGTTAAATGGGTGCAGCTGAATAATTAATCTTCTCCAAGGAAACAGTTTTGGATTTTTCTACAAAAAAGCATGTTTGTTCTACATTATCTGTGCACAGTTGCTAAGGAACATTAGAAACATGTGTAAAGATTGATATAGTCAGTTATTCATATTGACTGTTGTGGGGAAAAACTGCTCAGATCATTTAGTTTAAACTACAAAAACCTATGGAATTATTAATGTGATGTAATTAAGTGGCAATCAGGGAACTGTGTGCTTAGGATTGAAACAGCAATACAACAGATAAACCAGAGTGTCAGACAACTAAAAGCATTAATAAAAGCCTACAAATACCTAAACACTTCTCATAACTAATCATGAAAAGTTGTAATTCCCTTCTTCCTCTCCACAAGTTATAGGCAGACAAGCTCCATGGGCTATGGGGTTTACAATCCTCTTCTGGCTGTGAGTTCACCTAATTGCACACACCTCTTCCTGGAGATGTAGATATTCCAACTTTATACCAGGGCTACTTCCTGCAATCTGCTAATCTGCAGGCTGGTGGTAGAGTCCCCCAACAAGTTACGTAGCTCACCCGAGCCATGGATCCACCTGCCTGCCTCAACCCAAGCTGTCACTGTGCTAGCTGGAGTGTGGCTGCCCCTGTCACCTGGTGGGGAGGCTGCTCCCCAAGGCGTGGAGGCAGTAGCGATGCCAGTGGGGTGATTTATCCATTGTTTGGTCAGGCTTCAGTGGTGCTTCTGTTGAGAATCCTTTCCTCTGTTACAAAGAATCAGTGTTTGTGCTGTGTTTCAAACCAATTCTTATTTTGTTTCAGAAGTTTCTTTGTACTTCCCCAATTACTGTTCAGACCTTTTCAGTGTCGTCTTTTTAGTGTTACCAGGTTTTTGACAAACACACTCTGAAATAGTTCCCATTGTTCCAGTTGCACGCTGTTTACACTTCTGACTTTCCAAGTGTTGTCATCCATGCAGTTGGCTAAGGATGGGCCATATGAGTGCACCCTTGTTGATATTAATCTTAGAATAATTTGTCTACATGGAACATTAAATTGTTAGATTATCTACTGAGATTGATCCTGTGTCTTTTCTTGTTTAATCTTCTGCGCTTCAGTGATTATTCTGTTTTAAAGGCACTAAATTGTACATTTGTGGTGTGTCCTTAATAATTCTTTGTGTATATCTTACAATTTAACTCTGTCTAAAGCATTATATATAGGGTAAAAANTTATGATTATTTGTAATTTTACCTGTCTGAGGCCAGTTGTAGGTGTGGTAACTGAACCATACTCATAGTTTTCCAGCTGCAGTTAGGAATAACATCATTTGCAGTTCGGTTGAGACACCCTATTTGTTAGCAAGTTAAGTGTGTTGGCCCTCAAGGTGTAACATTCCACTTCATGGGTTTCACTTGCTGTGGTTATTTTATACCCAAGTTTTTCAATAATGTTAAATGTGGAGCATGGTTCTGGCTCTGTTAAAATATTTTAGCCCATTTTGCTCCTCCAGAAATGGTTGGTAGTAAACCGACTTTGCAGACCTTTTGGGCACAAAAGGTATGTGCTTAAATTTCTTTCCATTTCGTAGTTTGGGAATGAATTACTGAAGTAATCTGCTGAGGTTTATCTTCCGCTCGGCTTTAATATGCAAAGTGTTTGTACATGCTGATTTAAATACAGATTGCCATGATTTAAATGGCTTTTGGACTGTTACTTATATTGTAATTGTTTAGATGTGTAGGTGGACTTTTTCATAGCACCATATATCCTTTTTCAGTAATCTTAGACTTTGAAATCCCTGAAAGTGGAACTTGGTCTCCTAATGAACTGGGGCTGAGATCTTCGTGTTTTGCCATTTACTGAAATAAGTAAGCTAGTTGCCTCTCTGTTTAACAGATTTTCAGGACTTAATGTTTAGAAACTTTTGAACCTGTTATGTTGTCAAGATAATAGAGTAAATAGTTTTTTTTTAAAAAAAATATATAAGTTCTATCATTTAAAAAAGATTTTTCCANTGTTTAACAGATTTTCAGGACTTAATGTTTAGAAACTTTTGAACCTGTTATGTTGTCAAGATAATAGAGTAAATAACAGGTTGGGGTTTTTTTTAAAGTATATAAGTTCTGTCATTTAAAAAAGATTTTTCTCGTCTTCAGAGGCAACATGTTTATAGCCTCTAAGTTTACTTGGAATTGACCACTGGATATATTGTTTCATGATGTTGTTCCAGTAGTTTGAGGCCCTGTCACTGTGCCCAGAGATAGGGGTCTTTTGGTTTGGTTGAAGTAAATGTTTGTATTTGGCACTTAAATTGCTCATTGACTACTGTGTTGGTTTTCATCAGTAGAAGAGAAATAGCGATGTGTTGGAGTGAGTCTTGAGGGCTGCCAGAATGAGTGGTGAGCTTAAGCCTATGTTGTACGAGGAGAAGGTTGAGAGAATGGCGTTTCTACCAGCTTCACAAGAGAAAGCTGGGGTGGGGGATTTTATTGCTGTTCACACCTGCTTCATGTTGGGATACAAAGAGATGGTAACCTTCTGCTCAGATGTAGAGTGAGGGGTAAAACCCTCATCAACACAAGTTACAATGATTAATTCCAGTGGCTGTGAGGGCAATCAGTTACTGGAGCATGCAGCCCAGTGATACCATCATACCTTCTCGCCTGGATATACTCAAAATGCTATATGTCATGACTTAGTACAATATGGTATAGTTGGCCTTGTTTTAAGCTGGAAGTTAGGCCTGGTGACTCCAGAAGTCCTTTCCAATCTAATTTAGTCACTGATTTATGCAACCCATGGATGTTGTGATAGCCTGTCTTCATTTAATATCATGTAACATTAGTGACTGGATTTGAAAATGTTGTATTTCACCTAGACCCACAATGTACTTACAGAATCACAGAATCACCAGGTTGGAAGAGACCCACCGGATCATCGAGTCCAACCACTCCCNCCTCCTCTTCTCCAGGCTAAACAACCCCAGCTCTCTCAGCCGCTCCTCATAAGGCCCGTTCTCAAGCCCCTTCACTAGTTTCATTGCTCTTCTCTGGACACTCTCCAGAGCGTCAACATATAGGAAACATTTTATTTGTAATGTCTCTATATCTGGTATATATTTTTTTCACATCTCTCAGTCAACACAATGTGTTTTGTGAATAAAAAGACAATTGACCTCTGGCTTGGAGTTGTTTTTTCCAGGTAGACTTAGTTTTACTCTGTTAAGTGTTTTCTTCTGTCAGTATGCAATCATGTTGTATATAAAAATAAATATTGTAGATACATGGTAGGTAACATTTTACCTAAAAATACATTTGGCAACAAGTGCATTTAAATTATTTCAGACTTTGTCAGGAAGCAACCTTGCTGAAAACTGTTTGATTTTTATGCTTTAAGCTTTTACCAATCCTTTTCTCTTGAGAAGCTTTACAAAAATTCATCAGCCTTCATAGGGCTGTGGTGAGGTTCATGTTCTGTCACATTATTTTTGCCGAAAAAATCACTGCAGGGGTTTGACTTTGCTCAGAATTGCCAAGCAAATAGTCTTCTGTCAAACCAGTTTTTTTCTATCTAGGCCATGATTCCCGCAGACAGAAGAACATTGTATGACTAAATTATCATAACATTCAAGCCAAAGGAGGAAGCAGATGACAATAGTTGCACTTGAGCTCTCTTATGTTTCCATAATCATGAATATATCTACTAAAGTGACTGCAGTGAAATACAGTCTCGAGAGTCAAATCTCAGACATAATGAAATCAGTTCAGCCTTCCTTCTTCATAGGAGCTCAGGTTTCACGTGTTAACACAGTGCTGGTAGGGAATTTCAAAGCCAGTGCCCCTTGAAGTGTTAGATGCAAGTTTATTGCCTTGTTTATAGGTTCAGTTGTAAGATTTTGCTTCAGCACATATAACTTAAGGAGAATTCTGTTGGAGAAAGCACCCCAGAGACTCAAGCAATGTGAGTACTTTTTTGTCTCAACTGCAGTTCTATGCTTGAATCCCACAAAGCTGAGAATTTTAGCATATGGCTTCATATATTGTCTGATGTTTTAAGTCCTGTCAGAAAGGTGTCTTATTTAGAACTTTTTATTGCCTGCCCTTTGTTGTCTGGTGTCAAAAATAGGATCTGTGAGCTTTGTGAAGAAAGGAAGATGGGTCACATTTCATTCTTCTGGTATGATTCTAGTCGTCTGCTCATAAATCCAGTGTTGTGTAACTTTGCAATTCAGAAAGGAACAGTGGATGATGATTATTTATTATCAGAAAGCATCGTTCGTGTAAAATTTAAGATCTGTTAGAGAATGGTACCTGTGATGTTACATATTTGGCATGTGTTGCTCTCTACCTCTAGATTTAAGATCTTTTCAGAGAAGAGATTATTTTGTTCTTTGTATAACATGTTAGTTATTCATATAAAATTTTCAATTCTTCTGTATGTGAATGTAGCTTTTTTATATTGCTGTGCCCCTAAAACAATACTGTTTATCTGATTAAATGAGCATATTGCTGGGATACGAAGAAGATATTTTTCCAGTCTGTTTTTAGGAGATTGCAAATATATTCCATTCAACCAAAACCTATCATTATGTTGACAGGCTGGCTGCAACTGTTTCCCATTAAAAGTCCTATTTCTTTTCCTTTATTTGTCATCTTAAAATATGAAGCTGTCGTGCATATAAAACTTACTCTGTTAAAAGTCTTGAAGTATATTGAACCATCTTAAATGTCTACTTCAACCTTAAAATAATTTTGACATTGAATGAGAAAGTGCTGTATACTAGGTTTGCTGTGCAGGTGGCACAGTGAAATGGTAAAAAGTTATTTGTGCCGTGAAATGGCAGGTGGTAGCTTTGCTTCCCATTGTTCTGCAGCTGAGTAGGGTAAATCAATGAACTTGAGTCAGTTATCATAATGTACTACTGTCGATTGGCAGTTTAAACAAAGCTATTACCCTTAATTTTTGCATGCTTTAATTTCACATGAGCTTTTTATGTCCTGATGAAAGAGAAGAGCTTGTAGCAATGCCTGTTGCTTAGTCCAGTAGCCCATAGTATGTGCCTAGGGAGTATAGGCTGGTCTCATATGTTCTTACCTCCTCAGAACTCAGGACACATCTGCAAAATACTGCAGCAGAGGGACTTCCTGAGGCAGAAGTGTTGCCTTTGTTTTCAGAGTTCTCAGTGGGCATTTCTTTCAGAAAGTTTGTGCAGTTCCTATTTGAATTCCAGTAAATGCTCATAAGGAGTTCCATGTTTTGTTTCAGTTTCTTTCTCTTGTGTTACAGAGGCAGTTGAGTTGTCATTCTGTACTGACTGTATTGGTTCCAGTCCTGACTCACTCTCATATCCCTTCCACCAGATTATCTCCAGCCTGAAGAATCTTAATATTATTTTTTTATGGAAATGGTTTCAAAGCTTTTATTGCTGTATTTTACTACTCTTTGGCTTTTAGTTCTGACCATATTACTTTGTAAAGGGGCCACTAGGACCACATGCAGCATTCAAAATAGGATGCTCCATGGCTTTACATGATGACATAGTTGTTTGCTGTTTAGTTTCTGTGCTTCTTTCATTCCTTGCTTGCTTTTCTGAATCTTAGTTACTTTTATTAGTGATATTGGGCATTGTATTGGTCTTTCATAGATCTATTATAACTCAAAATTGCTGTCTCTGAAGTAATGTACAGTTCAGAAAAGGGTGGAAAAAGAAGTGTCTTGCAACTTTGCTTACTGCATGCCTCTTTTTAGGCTACAGGAGCATTAAACATACTACAAACAATGCAAATCTAGCAATTCCCTCAATTTTTGTAGGAACTTTATATTCCAGCCTTGTTATCCTGCATTGTTAGCTGAGGGTTTTACTTTCCCATGCCATAGACCTATTATTTAATATGTTAAGTTAGATTCATACCCACCATAAGCATTATTTTTATGCTTCATTCATCTTCCAGCGTAGCACTGGTTGCTCAGTGTCACATTGTTGTTTGACAACACTTAAAACATTGACCTTTCTCTTTACAGCGAAGAGAAATGTGTTATCAACTGTTTGGCTGTAATGCTTAACTAGGTCAGGATCTAGCAGTATTTGGCTTCAGGAATGCAAACAGCATTATTGATTTACCGGAAGTATAGATACATACTTGTACAGTTGAACAGCTTCTCTTAAGTTCTTCCTTTGATCAGGATAGAATTACTTTACAGCTTGCAAAATAAACGTTAAAAGCTGAGCTCATTTAGGAACATAAAAGCTTCTTAGAGCCAGGTCGAATTGCTTTAATAACTTTATCACACCTCTTCTCTTTCTGTTCATGCCCTTTATTTCATCTTGTAGCTCCAGAGGAACAAAACTGAGGGCCTAGTGATCTACTCTTCTATTGACTTGCATGCACACACACACAAAATCCACTTACCAATTTGAACTATTTCAATTAAGGGGAATGTTGATGCAGTCTTACTTTTTCATTGTTTTGGCAATAAATTCATGGTGGATCATAGAATCATAGAATAACCAGGTTGGAAGAGACTGACCAGATCATCGAGTCCAACCATTCCTATCAAAGACTAAACCGTGCCCCTTAGCACCTCGTCCACCCGTGCCTTAAACACCTCCAGGGAAGGTGAATCAACCACCTCCCTGGGCAGCGTGTTCCAGTGCCCAATGACCCTTTCTGGTTGTAAAAGACATTTCTGGAAACAATGTAGGTGGGACCTCTTCCATTCTAAGATTAGACTGAACTGGAATGATAAGGAAAAAAGGCAATATTATGTGCAGTTTTTTCTCCTACTGTTTAAGTTTCATTTTATTTCTGAATTTAGATTCTTAAATCTCTGCTGAACACTTTGTATTAAATTTCTGTGATACTGTTTGTAACTTCAGTACTCTATAAGCCAAGTTTCAGTTTTACATAGATAATGCCATGACTCAAACAATTTTTTTGGGGACTACAAGTTCAAGCAGTTTAGATAGTTTGGCACAACTGATGTCAGTATAGTTTGAATTCATTCTGCTGGGTTCAGTTGTAATAGGTACTGTGTCTAAACTTCTTCACACCTTCTGCCAGTGAGAACAGGGACACTAAAGTATGTTTTCTATATGGAATGAGTAGTTCATTGCAGGTTTTATTTATGAAGCTGTGTTCAATGTGGAGAAAAAGTCTATTATGGACATAGTGTACTGTAATAAATGGACTTGCTGTACTGTGGAAACAGTGGTATAAGAATAAAGCTAAATTTGTATTGCATCTAATATAGTATTAACTTCCAGATATATGTTTTACTTTACCTGTGCTGAATTTAAGGAGTGACTTCTGCCTTCTTTATTTCTCATGAGTTGTTGGTTTGCTGTTTGTCATAGATTATGCGCTTAAGCATTCAGAGCAGCAGCTAAGGCAGTTCAGTTGTCTGTGAATAAACACATTACGGTATTACTAATAATAGCACAGTTAACATTTTTCCCCTCATAAAACTCACCACTTTGAGTAGATTTACCCAAGAACTTCTGAAATTTTATAGTTGAAAACTGTCACAACGTTTTTGGTTTTGTTCTTGTATATCAGTTACTGATTGTGATCTAAAGTGAGGGCATTTAAACTCCTGAACGTTGTAGGTTGTGTTCATATGGGCAGTCACTTTCATCTGCCTATGTTCTGGCTGTTTCTAGAGCCATAGCAGGTTTCTGAAGTTCTATTTTTACTGATAAAAGTTAGAAGAAAGGAGGCTGAAATTTTTTTTCTTTTAAATTTAAATTTTAGTCAACCTCTCCAGTCTTTGATTAGTCTGGTGTTCTATAAAAATATTAATGGACTATGTTACTTTATGTTTGGGTGGCTGTTGGGCTGGTGTGAGTTAGAGAACTGTTCTGTAGATGAATCGGTCACTGTGCTTGTTGTACTAAAATGTTGATGTGGAGTAGAAAACGGAGTACATCTGCAGTCATGTAGATATCACAACTCAGATTTTCCTTAGACCAAGACTGGAATGAAAGTCCTTTGACCTCTTGCCCTGATGTCTCCCTGAATGATAAAAGGGTATCAGAGTTCCAGACCAAATTACAAAGCATGTGTGAAATATAGATCCTATGAGTGCTACGTACTGGGCTCCAAATTACTTCAGTAATTTTTTTTGAGTTAACACACATGCCTGAAACTCCTGTTGAGAAATTAAAGCAAATAATTCTTCTAACTCTTGAATTCATTAAAGCAAAATTTTGAAATACTCTTTTCATTACTGAAAGGATGGATAACTCTCTGCCAGTGGAAAATAGGCCAAAAGTTGTATGGGAATTCAGGTTGAACTTGTTTGTTGTACTAATAATGTTTAGGGTGACTGGTAGCAAAACCCAGGGAACAAAAGTCTCTGGCTTGGCGTATTTGGGAAGCTGATATGGCAGGGATAGTTCTGGGGCTCACAGCCTCAGTCAAGAGGATGCAGACAAGGAATTGAGCCAAAACAAACCGGGGAGGATTTGTGTAGAAATTTGGATGAGCAGATGCTATAGACAGTAAAACGAAATTTAAGAAGCCTTTTTTAATTCTCAGCATGGTGCTTTCTTTGTGACTTGTCAGAAGTGTTGTAGATTCCTAACTAGAATGCGTTTTTACCTCATCCTTGTCCTGCAAAGATGGTAACCGGCAGTTTATCCATATCAAGCAAAAATAAGAATAATTTAGAGGCAAGTCTAAGGTCAGGAGTATTTTTCCCGTGTCGCTAGTATTTGATGGAACTCCTAGTTTGAGTACTGTATGGATTGCCTGTCAGTCTATGTGATCCTTTTCATGTTTATATTACCTAGATAGTGATTTGATTAACTTTTTAGTGAACAATACAGGTCACTAAGCATTACAGTGGGGTTAGGGAACTTTATGGCTCACTAAATTTAGGGCACTGAAAAACTATATTTATGATTTATAAGAAGTATTTGTTACTTGAACACCATTTTCATAATTCGGTGTAAGATCAGTCACATTGCAAAGTCAAAGTTGGCAGCCCATGTGAAAGCAAAGGGTATAGTTCCTTGTTCAGCTTGATTTTCTTGGAAGTACTTAAGACTGGAAAGCCTCTAGAAACATCTAAAAAGTTTATAAAATGTCTAGAAATAAATTTTGAAAGGATGTGACAAGCTTTTACCACCTGCCTTTGTAATGCAGAGTCGTGCATAGAAACTGTAGGACTTTAAGTTCATTTATCAGTTACAAGGTTTTTATTATAATCCTTTTAAAATCAGTATTTGACTTCCTTAAAATATGAAGGACTCATAGAAATCTTAGAAGGCATCTTACAGTACTGCTTAATTAGTTTGTGAACTTGAAAGGCTTAAAAAGAGACTTTTTGGCCTGTCAGAGTTCGGCTCTGAGAGCTGTTGAAGAACAGTGAAGGAAATCTACTCAGTTGTTTGCTTTGGCTGTCAAAGAAAGACCATATTTCTTATTTGTTACACTTTTAATGATTGGGAGAGAGGTTCTACTGTTTAGTTGTGGTTTTGGAAGATACTGTTGCTCAGTGGCCAGGTTTCAATAAGCAGTACTAAAGGGGTTTTTTATGTTTGTGCAAAACATTGAGGACCAAAGAACAGCTGGAAATGACACGAGTCTACCACATGCAAATAATTTGACAATCTGTTTACAGAGAATGCAGAAACAATTTAAAAAATGTAGACTACTCCTGCTGGCAATAAATTCCGTTGTCTACAATTAGAAGCAACTTGACGCGACTCAGTGATATTCTTTTTTATCAGTTGCTTTATGCTCATATGCCAAAAGAAAAGAAATACAATATTATATTAAGAGACCAGGTAATTATTTCTGTATGTAACAGGAATGTTTTCATGAGATCATTTTACATGTGTAATAATAATACTTAGAATATTATAGTCTAAAGCGTTAGTATCTTAGTGACAGTGGTGCTTTTGACTGTTTTACTCATTTTTGCTTGTGTACCATGTACAAGGATTGAGATTTCCTCCCCCTTATTTCTTGTTCCAGTCAGTGAAAAACTGTTCTTGTAACAGTCATGCCATATCTAAATTGAAATTTACTTTCTTTTAAAGAAAACTAAAGAAGTTTGGCTGCAGTTAGGCTGGGATAATGTCTACTGTAGAAAAAGTACAATAATTAAAATGATTTAAAAATACCACCTTAGAACAACCTTTTTATAGGTGTTTAAAATAATGCAGTCCTATTTGTAGTTCTTTTTTAAAAAAAACATCTCTGTATGTTGTAACCTTAATTTGTTCAGGTTTCCTCTAAAGTGCCGGAGGTGGCACTGTGATCCTAGGCCACTCTTCCTTCCCACATGTTGCTAATAATAACTATTTTCAGGTTTAAGACATTGTCTTTCAGCATTTGAAGCCTGAAAAGTGGATAGTGGTGACTTTGCATTTTTCCCTTTGCTGTCAGTAGCACAAAATAATATAGAAGGATAGATTCTTAAAAAATGTACCAAAATTGAAGAAGGTATTTGGTGTGCATTGCACATCTGAGGTAGAACTGAGTTCAGTGAAGAAAATGCTTCTGCTCTGTTATTGTCTCTGAAGCTTTTTGCCTTTTTTTTTGCCTTTTTTTTTTCAAATGAAAAGGTATGACTATTTTTTTATGTCCTTGAAAAAATAAAGACAAGTGGGTTGGTGACCATTGGATGCATCGAACCATTGAATGTTCTTTTGCTGAAGGGAAAGCAGCGGAATGCCGATTCTTGCCTTCTGTTCGTTTCAGTTGAAGGCAACGATCTCAAAGGTCCATTAATAACTCTAGTTGAGTCGTTCCTTGATCCATAGCCCTGAACTCCTTTTAAGTGTTGTACATGCTGCTGAAGTTCATATGTTCACTGAAGCTTATCAAATAGAGGTTTTCCACCCCTTATTGAGTGCTTTTATTCACTCTTCCTACACCATGTCTTTAAGTTATGCAAACATGGATTGCGGCAGGACTTCTCTGTGCAGTGTCCTGTAACTGCATGACAAGAGATTTGCAGGTCCAGGTCTGTGTCAACCTCCTTCTCTTCCTACCAATATCTTCTTTACAGTCAGTAATGTTCAGTGAATCGCTGACATGCCCTATGTTGCATCCTCTGAAGAGGCTATGCTCATGTCTGAACAAAAGGCTAATTTCCCCCCCTTCCTCTGTGAATGTTTATTTGTTCCACTCTTTGAAAAACATTTGCATATAAATCCAGTCTATATACATAGTTAATAAATAATGTTCTTGGGATGTGGCTGCAGTGTCCATACCTGTAAGTTACCTTGCCTCCTTGTAGCGGTTTCTCTTCGTTCTCAGAGAAAACAAATAGTATAACAAATAAGCCCTCTCTGAGGGAAGTTGTTGAGGTTGCTTGGGTGAATTCTGTTGCACTGGGGAAGACATGATGTGAAATGGAAGTGGTAGTGCTTACCTCTGTGAGCTGTTGACATTAACTGGGAATTGTTGACAAACGATCGATGTCATTTCAGGTCAGAGATTGTCCCACAAGTGTAGTGCCCACATACTGTAATAAAGTAAGTTTAATCTGTCCATAATTGGATTAAAAGCTTTTATGGTGTTTTTATGGTTTGTTTAATTATCCTTTGCAATAAACCTTAAAATAAGTCCAAATAAGCTCTTTTTTAGATGTTTACTTAACCTCTAAAAAGAGCTTTGCTAGTTGAAAATGTGAAGAACTGTTTTTTTGAGTTCATGATTAGAATACCATTGCTTTATTAGTGGGGAGACAGGGTGTGGACAAGATTCTCTTCAGATGCTGGACAAAAGCAGAACTCAGACATCTTAGTAACAAATAGCAAGAAGCATATGCTTCTAGATAATCCATTGGTAGAGGCAGTCTGGCTATTGACTTAATCTACTAAAGCATCATAGCTTTTATTCTTGGAATTAAAACTGGGAGTTGTAATGTCAGATACGCTTAGTTTGTGTAACACTTCACTGTTATGAACCTGTAATTGAAACTGCTGTTGCTCAACAGTTTAATTGTGAGTAAAAACTTGTGGGTCTTTGTTGGTGATTGTTCTTTCTCCAATTTCTTCTTTAACTTCATCTGAAGTAGGTAACTTATTTCTAAGATGAGAAATTTTGTTACAGAAACAAAGTAATTCCTAGTGTTATTTTTTTTTCACCCAGTGTGGTGTTTAAGCATTCTTATTTCATTGTGGTGAGAATACAGAATTATGACAACAGTCAATATAAATTTAGTGTTGGAAACACTGTTGCTCTATGAGTAATGGTCCAGAAGAGAGGCAGCTGAAAACGTAAAGTCTTCGTAAGCAAAATGTCTGCTTTAAGTTGTGAGCTCATCACTTGTAATTGGTAAAGGAAGAAAACCTGTATATGACACTCATGAAGATGGTCACAATCTGCTGACATGACAAATCTGGTTTTATCCTGAGGTTGTGTCAGAAGATGTGTGTCAGTTGGGACAAGAAGTTCTTAATGATGTTATATGTGGCCGTGGTGTGATCTAATCCACCCATGCAGGCTTATGTTCCGTTCATGTTCAAGGAAGATGACTTGAGACTGAAACAGGTACAGAAAAGTCATATTTGGATGGTTGGGAAAACTGTAACAAGAAGCAGCTGGAAGAATTTTGCTTGTTTATAAGTATGGCAGAAGACTGATTGGGAGAAGATACTGCTCTCATGAATATATCCCAGGAGAAAAAACATGGGGAGAGGAGCTATTAAAAGGCATTCTTTGTCCTTAGCCTTATTCACATGAACAGTTATAGAAGGTGGGCTGCAGAATAAGAAGAAAGCCTCTTTCATGTAAGACATTGGAGAGAGCTATCAGAGAATTTATCTACAAATGTTTCTGGCAATAGACTACGTGATATAGCAGACTATGACAGAATTTATCTTAAGCTTACTGGCATTCTAGCATTTTAAAATTTTTGCGTGCTTGATTTAAGAGCAAAAGCTAACCTTTTAACAAAGTTTGATCATCCGTTTAACTGTTTCCATTTGTTAGAGGAGTAGGTACATAACATTTCTGTTCTCAGTCGATAGTTAAAAAAAACTTTCTGTGAGATCAAATACTGTTCTAGACAAAACAGACCAACTGATTATTCATAGCAAAACAGTTGAGTGTTATCTTGCACAGTATATGGAACTTTGTGATAATGTAGTATTTCAAATTACACCTTCAGTTTGTCTGCAGGTGTGCTGGCAGAGGGCTCAGCAGGAGCCACATGAAAAGCTTTCTGTGTTAGAGTTGATCCTCTATCAGTGTCCATCTTGAATAAACACTTAGAGATGAGACTTTCATTAAGTAAGTGTAGGAAACACATGGGGACACCTGGTAATGTAGTTTCTTCAGAGAAAGAATTGCTGGTTGAAATGGTTCATAATTTCTGAATTATCAGACTTTTTTTCCCCAAAAAGTAAAATGTATTTGTAGTTGTATATTTGGTAGTGAATCTCTTCAGAAGTCTTCCTGAAATAATGGATTTCCTATTTAAATTTTTTGAAGAGGCAGGAGGAGAAAGTGAGTGGATGAGAGCTGAGAGTGTTGGCATCAGTCATGGAGCACCAAGTTTTGGAAGAAATCCAAATGAAAATTGTAGAGGATCTTGTGAGCTTGTGGGGGTTTTTTTTTTAGGTTTTTTTATGTTTGTTTGTTTGTTTGTTTTTTAAAGTAAAAAGATGCTGAATTGGGAATGAGTTAGATGAAAATGTTGCTTTTCTTGTACAGAAAAGAAATTGTAATCTGAACAGAATGCTGTGCAATTTTTTACTTAAAACCACAGTTCTCTCCTTAGGTATAACATCTTGTTAGGCATGACTAAAGTACTTGACACACAAATATTGAGTTATAAGAGTCAAAGTCCTGATAGGACTAGTTTCAATATTGTCAGGAAGGTGACAAAATCAGCTAAAGCACCAGTGGATCACTTTACATGTGTGATGGTGAACTTGAGAGTGCAGTTAAAAAATATCAGTTAGAATGTTTAGAGGTTACTGGTAAAATATTAGTTATTGAATAAGTGAGTGTTTTTGTGCATTGGTGACTTCAAAATGAAATTCACTCAAAATTACTGACTTGGAGTTCACAGTATCAGTGGAAGTTCAACCACTGAGCAGTTAACAAGCTTAGCTGGTTCAGCATCCTGAACAACCAGATTCAGCACCCCAATGAGAAGAAAAATGTTGAAAATAACCAGTTGATCTCAGTAACAATCTGTATGCTGGATAAATAAACCAAGTCAAGAGGGGAAGTATTTTATAAAATCTTTTGTGCTTTGTGCTGCCACAGCTGCAGTTGCGGAGATCCACAGATCTCCCAAGTTCTTGTCCTGAAGATTTTGACTTGATTCCTCTTTTTATAAAACCTGACCTCCATTGCAGTGGTGTGTGTGTCAAACTTATCTATCACTGATTCAAGCAGGTCCAAAGCTTGTAAACCAAAGACTTTTTTTCTTCTGATGAAGGTAGTTTAACACCATTTCATTAAAGCATTATTGAATTTTTTTAGGAGGAGGAAGAAAGAATGAGTAAATATTTTTTCAATATAACAATAGTGTGCACTGCAATTACTTGAATTCTTAAATAGAAGATCTAATAAATCTGGCTTACACTTCCCTTCTACCCATCAGGTGAAGATAACTAAGGGGAAATCATGCAGTCATAGAAGCTCTAGGTTGGAAAAGACTTCTCAGATCGAGTCCAACCGTTCCTGTCTGCCACTAAAGCCATGTCCCTGAGCACCTCCTCTACCTGTCTTCTAAATACCTCCTGGGATGATGACTCAGTCATCCTGTTGATGGTTCTGGACAGCCTGTTCCAGTAATAAGGCTGTCCAGCCGCCCTTCACAGGACTCCTTACCTGTAGGTCTCTCATTTGGGCCTGAGTAAATAAGTTATTGTTGCCTGTTCAGTGTTAGACCTCACAGTAAGTAGTTCTTTGCATTTAGATTTAATTACTGATGAGGAGAGCATAATGAATTAACTTTCTTGTATCATTCCTGCCTTTATGCAACCTGTTCCATCTGTACTAACCCGTTGTTACCTCATTGAGAGTACGTTAGCCATTAAACAATGAGGAAGATGCAAGTTGAGATACACATAAAAGCAGAGCAGGATTCCTTCAGAAAGAGGACTCAGTCTAAAATGATTTTTATAGAAAAAAATCACTGTAATATTTAGTATACAAGATGGAAATTAGACCTCCTGAAAGGCAATTTGAAAGGAAAATAAATAAGTTAGAAATGAATCTGCACCAGAGGCAGGAATTGTAGTCCAGGCTCGGAAGGCTAAGGAGATGAGAAGATTGTGAAGTGATCCTCCCATCCCCCTGGTATGAGGGAAATAAACCAGAAGGAAACATTCTTTTGTCCCTTCAAAGCCCACACTGCTGTACACTTATTACATACCAGCAGCACTGATGTTTACCTGTGGTTAGAGGCTGGCCCACAAGTGCCATCAGTGCCTGTTGGCTTGTTCCCACCTGTGTCGCCTTTGAGTATTATGGCAAGGGTAAGGCGGTTTCTCCCTGCCCAGTCACAGGTGCTGGATTGTTTATAAATAGAGGGTGTGTTTTACTCCCTCCCCCTGTCTTTTTTGCAGTCTGTCTCTTATGTCTCTCATCTTATAAAGATGTTAGATTAAAATCCTGATGTAAACTATGACTTGTTAAAACGAGTTTCAAAACAAAAATAAAGTTGCTTGTATTTTCCTTTAAACTCAGTTCCTCCCTGGCAGACAGCAGTAAGCTGCATGAGGTCTCTGTTTTTTTGTTTGGTCTTCTGCAAAGAAGGCAAGGCTCTTTGATTCCAAAGGAAAGAGAAATGAGAAGGTTGAGAAACACTGTCTTAAACTTAAAGAACCATGGAAACAGTTACATGGGAAAGAGATCTTGGTAGAAAGTTTACAGGTCTATAGCTCCATTAGTTCTAGCTAGGTGGTTTTTGGTTTGTTTGGATATTTTGAGGATAAAGACAGTATGTACTGTGCTTATTTTGCTTTCAACTCAAGGAAGTCTTTGTATTTTCTTTTTGTTCTCTTTCCTTTTTCTAGGAATAACTATCTGATCTTTGCCTATTTATTACAATAGAATTCATTCATTTATTGCAGGATTTTCTTTCTTAGTACCTCAGTCTCTAGTAATATTTTCAGATTCCCGTTTAGTTTAGAAGTCTAAAGTATTTCTTAGCCATTTATTTAAAATTTAATATTAATTTCAAATACAATTCGAAACAATTCTTTTCACATTTCTCCTGTGTAGTATTGCTTAAGTATGTGCTTAATAGTGTAAATCAGCTTTTATGGTACAGAACAGATTTGTGTGATAAACTGCTACAAGTATTTTGTACTGATTTCAAGAACCTTTGTGGGAGAAGTATATGAATCATAGAATAGTTTGGTTTTGAAGGGGCTCTTGGGGTCATCTAGTCCAATGCCCCTGCAATAAGCAAGGACATCTTCAACTCGATCACATTGCTTCTACCACATCTCTAGGCAA
>WAAB01021726.1:11963-25575 GCA_013389865.1 Piaya cayana | reverse complement strand
TCCTTTCAGGTAGTTTTCTAGAGAAAATCATAATGAACTCTAGAGAAAATATCTACTTCAGAATTTGGCTTGGGCAGAGGTGGGGATGGGAAAGAAGCATCGTGTTCTCCAGTGATTGCCCTTCCCAAATTTAGCTTTGGTTTTCAGCCTCCACAATGATGGTGCTTAGGGACATGCTTTAGTGGTGAGCTTGGCAGTGATAGATTAACGGTTGGTCTTGATGATCTTGAGGGTCTTTTCCAACCTCTACGATTCTGTGGTTCCTGTGTTGACAAGGGAGTGCTGTGCACACTGGAAAAGATGAGTGTTTAGAGGTGTGAACAGCATCATCTCCCAATGAAAGACTCACTCCTGCTGCACCACCCTTCGCTTTGTCCCAGAGACCAGGCTGTGTCAGGAACCCCCATCGTTGTGTAAAACCATCACTTTGGAAGTAAACTCTCATCTTCAGCAGACCCAGCCCACCACGACATCCAGAACTCATGTGGGACAAGATTGGTTTGAAAACTATCAGTACATTTGAGGTAGGAGCTGCAGGAGATTTTGATGAGCAAACCAGTTGTGCGATGTGCTCCATCCTGCCCCACAGCCTGGACTTCATGGGTCCCATTCCATGTTGGCAAAGTCTCTAGTTATTTTTCCAATAAACAGTGAATGTTCTGCAACCCAAAAGGTCTGACAGAGCCTTTGTTTTGGTTGGGTCCTTCCAGAGGCCACCTGTGAGGAGGGGCACGAAGGGACGTCACTTCCCAGATTGCTGTGCGGCATAATACAATCAATAAGGTCCTGCCATTCCTCTTGGAGGAGCACAGATCTGTTCCACCTTAGCAAAACAAGAGCTGAGGGCTCACCGGGCTTTTTTCTGGACTTCTTTCAGCTTGAATTTATCTCAACTTGATCTTAGCAGTGGCTAAGACCCATCTGTCTAACCTATCCCAGCTGTAACAGAGAAGTTGTCCATGTCCAGCTTGGGTTTAACTTTTTTAATAAATGCTGTAATAAATCCCTTTAAGGTTCACCTTTGCTGTCTGGAGCAGCCACAGCGCAAACGTGTTTGGGCACTGGCAACACCCTCCTGCCCTGGAGGTCAGTGGGGAGACAGAGGAGTCACCCTCCCAGAGATGCAAATGGGATGAGGCTGTGAGGAATGTGCCTTCCCACAGTCCTTGGGGTGTAGAAGGAGGGAAGAAGGGAATTGAGGACCTCAAGTTTCAGAAAAAGAGAATCAGGAATGTGAGGAAATACTGTAGCTCATCTTCCTTCAGCCACCAAAATGCCTTCTTGATCCAGGGAGAGGGTTTGCTTTCTTCCCTCCAAGGGACTCCCAAGGGGATCTCACCTAATGGAAATTATTTGGTCTCCAAGGCCTTGAGGAAATACCAGATTCTGCTTCTTTCTCCCCATTTGCCATGGGCGGAGGCTGAAACAGCCACCACAGTGCCCCACGGCTGCCTGACACTGAAGGAGTCAACGCCATTATAGCCTTTTGCAGGATGCGAGCTGAATCCCCTTTTCCAGAGCCTCACCTGGCTCTGCTGCATCAGTTTGGAGAAGCCTGGGCTTGTTGCCCCAACTCGGTTTCTCTTTTTCTCAGAGCAGGCTGAAATGCTTTGGAGGTCATGGGAGGGACAGCCACTGCCTGAGGTGTTGAAACGCTTTGCACCAGCCCAGAGTTTCCATCCTCTGCAGGGACACAGGCAGTTCTGCCTCGCTGAAATCCCAACAGAGATGCCGTCCAGGACACTGGTTACTCACATAACANGCGCTGAGGGACATGGGTTAGTGATTGATGGGAATGGTTGGACTCGATGATCCAATGGGTCTATTCCAATCTGGTGATTCTATGATTCTATGAAATGGCATTTAGGTGCTCCAGGGTCAGAGCTCCATCTATGGAAGGATGAGTTAAAGACCTTAACTTTCTTTTAGCCTTCCAGTGAGCTCAACCCAGGCTATGTCGTGCTGTGAGACACCCAGTTGTGGCCTCAGCTGACTGTGTCTCTGGATGCCTTACGCCACACCTGTCAGCCCAGTGTAGTCACCTGGGACACCCTAGAGAGCAGCAGCCCTTGAGGTGCTCCTGAAGTGGAACAGGCACCTCCCACAGGTAGCTTCATCTCAGGTGAACTGCCCAGCAGTGTTGTTTGCTTCTCCTCATCGACCAGTGTGAGCTGAGATAACTGGTTAAAACTCAACTATTACCTGCCTCAAGTCACAGGTCTGTGCTCCACTTACAACATAAATGTTCTCAGCTACTTCTTTTTCCTTCACAGATAACCCCATCTTCATTCTGCTCCAGTTATTGAAAGGTTCCTGCATCTGCACACAGTCCTGCACAAATGAAGTGAAGCACTCCAAGAACTTTTTAATTAGCCTCATGGCGACATAATCTCAAATCTGCTAATTATTATTATTCTCTTTTGAGTGACCAGAAGCTCAAAGTGATTTGAGAGTTTGCTTTCTTCTCGACTCTCAGCACATTTGCCATAACAGAGGCATCAGGAATCCTATAAGGGAAGGTCGTGGAGTCTTTTATTGGAGGTGGATTTGCATCCCCTGCTCTGAGTAGAGCTGTGCTGCATTATCTTGGAACTCAGCAGCGACATCTCAGAGATTTGTGAAGCTGGATCACAGAAGCAGCAGCTTTCTGGAGGTATTTACTCTTTCTGCCTGATCACCATCTCTTGTCTCACCTCATACCTGTGCAAAACCACTGGGTTGTTACAGAAAATGAGAACAGAGAGATCTCTACACTCTGAGCTCTGGATTGCTGCAAATGGGATTTCCTACCAAAAAGGGTCTTCTTGTCAATCTTGTGGAAACAACTGTGATTTGCAAGCAGAAAACAGGAAAATGGTTATAAGGATTTTGAATGCAATTATTCAATGACACTGAGGAACTAATTGCAAAGGGAGGAGATTACAGAATGCAGGCAGAGCATTGCCCAAAGGCAATGGAAAGCGCAGCAAGTTCTGGTCTCTGCAGCTCTCTGAAATTCTGGTTTTAGAATATATCTCCAGTTTGTGGGGGGAAAGTAAGAAATCATCCCAGTTTGTTCTCCATCTGTCTCTCCTTGTAAGAAATTAGAATCATAGAACAACCAGGTTGTAAGAGACACACCAGATCATCGAGTCCAACCATTAAATTAGAGGCGGTTGTTGGCTGAATCAAATAAAAGCAGTAACATGAAGGTAATTTAGGAGATAGGATGGCATCCCCTGGCTCTCAGGGTAGAGCTCCACTGTGTTATTGGGACAAATAGGCTCAGGGTGGAGCTCATCGAGTTATACCTGAAAGGAGGGACAGAGGGGACANAGCTGTACCTAGCAGGTACAATTTGGAAATTTTTAATAGAGAAATTTATTAATCATATGTCAATTTAACAAAAAAAGAGATGGGAATGAAGTCCAGAAAATTTTCACCCTTAGTTTACCTTAGGTTATTTAAATACTAACAATAAATGCACTCAAAGTGCAGCCAGGATGTAGAAAACCGCATGGATCATGCTGATCATTCCCTAGTCTTGTGTGCTTGACAAGTACAAGCTGTGTGTTTGGGTAGGGGAGGACTGGGATAAACTCAGGGCTGTCCTAAAAAATGCGCTTGAGATCCCAGCCCTGCTGTGAGAAAGGTCGAAGCACAGTGGAAATCTACTCTGCTTTCCCTGGTGAATACAGGCAGTGGGACAGGCTACACACACAATTTCCCTACCAAGGAACAAGCTCTGCTCTGCCTGCATTCCTGTTTGTGTTTTATCTGCCAACGTGCTGGTTTTGGAGTTGCCCTGGGTCATGAGGTAATGGAAATAAATTTCTTCTTTTCACTTTATCTGTGGCTTTGTGCTTGTTCCTGCGCTCTGTCTGCGTTTGGCTCACACAGATGCAAAGCTGAGGGTGGAGGATGCTGGATGGGGTCGATGGGACCGTGCCAGCTGGTGAGGGGAAGCTCAGGAGAAGGGGAGCCAGGAGGAACAAATAGGGGAATAGGCAGAAAAGGGGTCTTAAAGGGGTTGGTTGAGCACAAACTGGTGCTGGTCAGCACTGGTCTGGCTGAGCCCTGCACATGAACAGTGCAGAATGTTCTGTCTTGTGAAATCTTTTCATAACTCTCTCTCTGCATTATGCTGTAAGAACCAAGTGCCAGCGACTGCGAGGATCAGTGTGAGTGGATTTGGTGCAAGCTACTGAAGTCAGACGAAGAATGTGGGCACCCTTGACATGTGGTGTCAGCTACTGGAGCCAGTGGGGCCCCAGTGCAGCCACAGCAGCCAGAGGAGGCTACAAGGCTGATCCGAGGGCTGGAGCAGCTCCCGCATGAGGACAGGCTGAGAGAGTTGGGGTTGTTCAGCCTGGAGAAGAGAAGGCTCCAAGGAGAACTTATAGCAACCTTCCAGTACCTGAAGGGGTTACAAGAAAGCTGGGGAGGGACTGTTCACAAAGGCTTGTGGGGATAGAACAATGGGGAATGGGTATAAACTGGAGAGGAGCAGATTTAGGCTTGACATAAGGAAGAATTTCTTCACCATGAGGGTTGTGAGGCTTTGGAACAGGTTGCCCAGGGAAGCTCTGGCTGCCCCAACCCTGGAGATGTTCAAGGCCAGGTTGGATGGAGCCTCGAGCATCCAGATCCAGTGTGAGGTGTCCCTGCCCACGGCACGAGGCTTGGAACTAGATGATCTTTAAGGTCCCTTCCAACCCAAACTATTCTATGAGTCTGTCAGTCACATTCCCCTGGACACCTGAATCATGGCCCAGCTGAGATGGTCTGATGCCACTAGCAGAAAGTTCCACCAGTATGACATCTTCCAAGTGCAGCCAAAGTGAATATTCAAACATCAAAGTGATGTTCAATATCTGATCAAAGTCAATAATCTCAAAACTCTCTAAGTCTGTGATTATGTCGAAGGCCCTTTGAGCTTTTCTGGGNTCACATTCCCCTGGACACCTTCCAAGTGCAGCCAAAGTGAATATTAAAACATCAAAGTGATGTTCAAATATCTGACCGAAGTCAATAATCTCAAAACCTTCTAAGTCTGTGATTACATCAAAGGCCCTCTGAGCTCTTCTGGCTCACAGCAGGCTGAGACTGGTCATCTCCCCCTGAGCTGGGACACCTCTCAGATATAATTTGCTACCTCATTTGCTAACACAGCAAATTAAAAGGCCTTAGGCAAAATTATCTCCTCTTGAGAGCCAACCATGGCCTGTGGGGAACGCTGGTGCATTGAATGCACATATTCTCACCAAAGCTTCAGAGGGAAATTTTCAGACTTATCTCTCTCTCCGTCATGACCCTGCACTTCCCTTATACCTAAATATTGATTCGCCTTTCTGTTCACGTGTATCTCTGCGCTTGCATAGATGTTTATTACACCCTGTATTGGATAGGAGTGAATCTCATTATTTTTGAATCTGATTAAGTCATTGATGAACTTGATTATAACACATACATTCAATTATTTTTAATCACATTACCGATCAGTTGATAATTAAGTGTTATGTTTGGACTCGATGATCTGGTGGGTCTCTTCCAACCTGGTGATTCTACGATTCTATAGGAATTTTGCAATTTTACCTTAATAAATTCTAAATTGCTGTTAAACTAAAGTTTCATAAATTCCTATCTGTGACATATGCTTGGTCACTGTTCCAAACTATGAAATGCAGAGAACATTAATATAATTTCAATAGGAACGGTTGGACTCGATGATCCGGTGGGTCTCTTCCAACCTGGATGTTCTATGATTCTATGATAATGGTCTCAGCACCCAGGGCTATCACTGTCCTGCTGCATTCAGCTAAGGCAGCTCCAGAGCTGCACCCTTCAAGGGAGCAGCTCTCCAGGGATTCCCCAGACCCCTCACTTGCATAAATAGCTGAAGCACCATGACCTTAGAATCACAGAATCATCAGGTTGGAAGAGACCCACCAGATCACTGAGTCCAACCATTCCTATCCAACACTAAACCTTGTCCCTCAGGACCTTGTCCACCCGTCCCTTAAACACCTCCAGGGAAGGTGACTCAACCCCCATCCTGGGCAGCCTCTGCCAGTGCCCAGTGAACCTTTCTGTGAAAAACNCCCCCAGCTCTGTCAGCCGTTCCTCATAGGGCCTGTTCTCCAGCCCCTTCACCAGCTTTGTTGGTGATCTTGGTGCAGAGACTTCTCATCTGACAGTGTGTCCCTTTGATTCCTCCCAGATCGAGATGACAGAGGGACCAGAATTAGAAAACCGCACTCTGCTGACTGGATTTGTCCTCTCTGGATTGTCCGGCCACCCAAGATTGCAGCAGTTGCTGTTCTTCACATTCTGCTTAGTTTACACCATCACCCTCATTGGGAACCTTCTCATCTTCGTGATCACAATGCACTCTACCCTCCACACACCCATGTACTTCTTCCTTCGGGTCCTGTCCTTCCTGGATATTTCCACAGCGTCCGTCGTCGTCCCCAAGATGCTGGTGAACTTCGTGGCAGAGGACAGGAGCATTTCCCACACGGGTTGTGTCGCGCAGCTCTTCTGCGTGGTCCTCTTAGCAGCCACCGAGTGGTACCTTTTGGCCGCCATGGCCTATGACCGATACGTGGCCGTATGCAACCCCCTGAGATACGCGATCGTCATGAACACCAGGGCTTGTCGCTCCTTGGTCCTGCTGTCCTGCTGCAGCGGGAACGTCGTCTCCGTGGTGCAGACATCCTGGGTGTTCACGCTGCCGTTCTGCGGGGCCAAGCAGATTAACTACTTCTTCTGTGATATTCCCCCCCTCGTCGTGCTCTCCTGCACTGACACCTCCCTCTATGAAAAGCAGATCATTATGACCACAGTGCTGGTCATCCTCGCACCGTTTTGTCTCATCCTGGTGTCCTACGCCTGCATCCTCTCCAGCATCCTGAAGCTCTCCTCGGCAGAGGGCAGGCACAAGACCTTCTCCACCTGCTCCTCTCACATCGTCGTCGTAACGTTGTACTGTGGCAGTGGGACCTTGATTTACCTACAGCCCAAAGCAAGTTACTATCAAGGCGCTAAGAAAGTCCTGGCTGTCATCTACACAACCGTAGTTCCCACATTAAACCCCCTGATTTATAGCCTGAGAAATAAAGAAGTGAAAGAAGTGCTGATCGGCATGATGGGTAAGCTGAGGAAGAAATCAGCTTCTGCTTGAAAGGAATCTTCTCCTCTGTAATCTGAGATTTTTTTTATTTCTTCCATGCTTGACTTTTTCAAAACACTCAGATAACTTGAAGCGCTTGGAAAATGCATAAACTCTACTTAGAAATAGTGTTTCTTCTGTTCAGTGTGAGCGTATATGAATCCTGTTCATGAGATACCACCTGCCACCATCTGATGAAAAATGCAGTTTCAATCTTTGTGTCTAAGACGAAAAGTTAATATTTCATACAGTAGAGTCACTGTAGCAGAGACTGCAGTGTGTCTTGGACCAGTATCTCATCATCTGGGCAGTGGCATCATTTCTGTTCTTCGTCTCTCTGTTCTCTACACTATGAATAAAATCTTTTGGAGAGAGTCTTATAAAAGCACTCACAGAAAAAATGACTTCAAGATCTTGGAGTCATTTATTTTCTGTCATTTGGAAGAGGGGAGTAAATTCACTCTAGCTTTCTCTGAGAGAGTGGGAAATGGAATGTAGTCTCCTACGTGACCAATGAATGCTCTCGATCCACAGCTGCCAGGATGGGAGCATCATATAAGCCCAAACATGATGTTTCAGCTGGTGTCGTTGTTTAATTCCAACCAGCAACTAAGCACAGTCACTCACTCCGTCCCTGATGATGCGATGAGAACTGGAAGAGTAAAAGTGAAAAAAAAAACCACTTGTGGATACTTGTGTGTGAGAACTCTTTGCAGAGACCTTATTGAAAACTTCTTTCATACTTCCTTGTGTGTTCATTTTCTTCAACTTGTGGCACAAACAGACCCCAGTAAATAATATCTTGTTGTAAGAAGCCTTACATCCTAGGAAAGGCTGGTTGTCATTGCTTATAGACTATTCAGAAGGATAAACAGCAGGTTCCAAGCCTCCACAAGAAATGAAGGACCTGACTATATTTAACTAAATGAAAGCAGGACACTCCACATACAAATGCAGCAGCAGAGAACCTCTGTCAGCTGTTCCAACGCAGTCCTTAAATTAAGAATAAAAGACTGGATTTCAGTAAGAGCAATTTCTAAGTAATTTCTAAGAGTAATTACGCTTACTGTCACTATCTTTTTGAGACTTTGGTCAATTCATTGTCTTTCTAAAAGACTGAAGTTACATCTAGGAGTTTGGTCCCTGTTTTGTGCAGGAGCTCAGTAGCAGCGTGAACAGGAGCTGGATGACATGAACAACATTGGATCAACAAGTATCAAGAGAACGATGTCTCAAACCACTGCAGTGAGGTCATTGCAGAGTTTCTGATTGGTGGCTTGCACTGTCTGCTGTGGTAAATACAGGAGAGCGGCACTGCACAGCGGGTAGATGGAGAGCACCGGAGGAGAAGTTTTCATGGGTTGGTGCCCCCCTGACACCCAGGAACACAGTCCTGAGCCTGGCTGGAGAGCATCATCTTCCCCTGGACCTGACTCTGCTGGCTCACTGGAATGGTAATTTCAACAAATCTCAATTAATTGTGTGTTTCCATGTACCTGTGATCGTAAAACCTTCCTGCAGCTTATCCTGCCCATACTGCATGTATGACATGGAGCTTAGTGGTGTCCTGTTCCCTGCCATCCCTGTCCCTCCAGCAGCCCCTGGACTGTTGGCTGACTGGTTACTGGCCATTATTTTTTCTAGTGGGAAGTCCCTGCCCATGCCAGTGGGGCTGGAACTAGATGATCTTTAAAGTCCCTTCCAAGCCAAACTATTCTATGATTCTTTTTCCATGTGTGCTGTGGTGCTGCCTTTGTTGGTGACGTGGGCTGCTCCTGCTCTCCATTGTCATCCTCAGGCTCTGGTTTGCCTTCCTTTGCAGAACAGGCAACTCTTCCTGCTCCTTGTTTTCAGGGGATTCTGACCATCAAATTAAACTGTTATTGCTAATCACAGCATCTGTGAGCAGGGGTTTATTGTTTCAAATGAAAATCCAAATAGGATAAAGGAGGAATCAATTACCCTCGGCACAACCATGGCACAAGCCCAAATTTTCTGGCAGTCCCTGATTTGGCTTATCCTGTGTTTTCTCTCTGAATTGAACATCTGATTCTGGAGTCCGGGGATCGCAGAGACAAAGAGGAACGTCCCAAAGTCAGGCTTTGTCCTTGCCAGCTATTCAAATCATCCCCCAATTGACTGCAAATATCAGCCGCTACAAAAGGAAAAAAGCAGCAAGCAAAGCTTATTGTCCATAGCATGAAAGACTCTGTCATAGGATCAGTACAGACAGGGTCTGAGGCAAAATTGAGACAAACATTTTATGAGAGCGAGAAGAGCTCAGAGGGATTCTGAGAAAGTGTGGGAGGAGCATGAAGTGTGCTTGGAGAAATGCACAACACCTCACATTTTCAAATGAGAGAAATGAAGATTTCAGGTTTTTTGAACAGGTGATTCATAGAATCATAGAATCACTAGGTTGGAAAGGACCCGCTGGATCATGGAGTCCAACCGTCCCTACCCCAAAGTAGTGAAATCCTTTACATTTACCGTTTTTCCCTGAAAGGCCTTCAAAACACTCTTTGTTGAACTGCATATAGACAAAATAATTTCTTTGCAAACCCCACAGTGGACAAGAGATGTGCAAAGGTGCTAAGAACAGGTGAAAAGAAATTGGGCAGAATAGCCATCTCTCTTGTCCTGGAATGATCGTTGGGCACCTAAAGGCTGTCAGAAGTTCCTCTTTTAGGGTCAGGGCATAGAATATTGGTCACTTATGTTCAGATACCTGTAGGATAGGGATCCAGATATGAGCCAGCCTTCTGGGCTTTGGTAGAGTCAGTGGTAAGAAACAGGCACACCCAGAGCCAAATTTCTCTAATCCTAGGGTTGAGGTATGGTATCTAGGACAAATAGAACACATCCTGCAGCTGCTGTTTCCTCAGCCTTGACTTAAATGCAATTGCACAACCAGTTCATCTACAGAGATTTAGGATGCTGAGGGCTGGGGTCTAGAGAGGTGCAGTTCAGTGTTTGTGTCTGAGAGGCACTGCAGGTGGGATCCAGGCTCCCAAAGAGAAATCCCTCAAGCATGTCCTCTCAGTGCCAGCTGCCATTCCTCACTCCTAAATCACGCATGGCAGCTGCCAACCCCGTGTAAATAACTTGGATATTTTAGGGTTTAAAGTCCCTTCCAAGCCGTTTACTTAGAATCATAGAATCACCAGGTTGGAAAAGACCCACTGGATCATCAAGTCCAACCATTCCCATCAATCACTAACCCATGTCCCTCAACACCTCGCCCACCCATCCCTTAAACACCTCCAGGGAAGGGTTTTTACTTTTAAAAGACAGTCCTGCTTTTGCAGTTAAGCTGGTCATGAAGATCAGCTTGGACCCAACAACAGGAATTAGGCACGCTCAGAAGATGATTGAAATAATTTTAATTCAGGTACTTGAGACAAGTGAAACGACCTGTGTCTGCATCTCCCGACTCTTCTCTGAATATCAAGCCCAGGGCACGCTTCCCCTCAGGCTGTGTTGAAGAGCCCAGTGGCCTTTGTAAGACCTCATCTTTTCTCATTCTTCAGATTGCTTCTCTCACTGTACTGGAGAAAAATTCAAGAAACTAATCATTCTTTTTCTTGTGGAAATGTCCTCTGTTTGGTTTTTCAGATTGCACCTGTTTGCCCTGAAGCAGAGATGCCTGCAAAGCAAAGAATGCACGACGCAGCCTGTTTCCCTTTGGCTGACACAGGAGTAGCACAGTAAATGGTACATCACAAAATAGTCTAAAATATTTGTTTTGTTCCTGGTCACCAGAGAGTAACCCCTTAGTGTCCATAGTGAAATCATTTTTGTTCAGGCATTTTTTGTTTGTATAATTTTCGCAGTAACTTCATTCCAAGCATGTATTTTAATGCTTAGACAGAATGATCTTGGAGTGCTTTTTTATTTACTTTGCTTTCACTTTGGAGTCATTTGTGGAGGGGAGGAATAAGGCAACTGAGACTGCAGACAAAACAGTCCTGTGTGGAGTAAGGGCTTTTGACTGTGAGTGGAAAAACATGCTGTTAGAGATAAGCACAGTTGCACTGAGGAGAGCCCAATGCCTGCATTGCTGGGAGTTTGTTTATAAAGACAGCAACCAGTTATGAAGTTACACAGGATTTTAAGTGTATAGAATCATAGAACAACTAGGTTGGAAGAGACCCACTGGATCATCGAGTCCAACCGTTCCCATCAATCACTAACCCATGTCCCTCAGCACCTTGTCCACCCGTCCCTTAAACCCCTCCAGGGAAGGGGACTCAACCACCTCCCTGGGCAGCCTCTGCCAGTGCCCAATGACCCTTTCTGTGAAATTTTTTTTCCTTATGTTCAGCCTAAAACTCCCCTGGTGGAGCCTGAGGCCATTCCCTCTCGTCCTGCCCCCTGTCACTTGGGAGAAGAGGCCATTACCCTCCTCTCTACAACCTCCTTAGATGGTCTCCAAACTGAGGACCAAAGAATGGTTCCTAACACTGAGAGTACCTCCTCTGAACAGAATTGCCACTGTGTAGTGCAAGGATGTAAGGTTTCTAGGACAGTGGTTTCTGAGTCAGAGGCAGAGAAAGATTATCTCTCTTACTGTTGAAAATCTTCCTCAGCATCCCTTCTCCACCACTCCTCTCAGAAGCATGCTCGGATGGTCATGAATGGAGCCACAGAATGCAACCAATCCTGTGACGGAATTTGTCCTCCTGGGCTTCAACCACAGTCTCAAGATTCAACAATTACTCTTCGTCGTCTTCTTCCTTGTCTACCTGATGACCTGCTTGGGAAACCTCACCATCCTCACCACTGTTATCACAGACTGCCACTTGCACACGCCCATGTACTTCTTCCTGGCCAACTTGGCATTCACAGATATCACCGAATCCTCCGTAAACACTCCCGTTCTGCTGTCAGGTCTGCTCTCCCAGCATAAAACTGTTCCGTTCAAGGAGTGCATCCTTCACATGTTTTTGTTCCACCTGATCGGCGGTGCTCACATCTTCCTTCTTGCAGTGATGGCGGCTGATCGGTACGTCGCTATCCATAAGCCCTTGCGGTACTTGACCATCATGAACCGTGACGTGTGTGTCGGTCTAGTGGCAGGGTCGTGGGCAGGTGGGTTCGTCCACTCCGCAGCACAGATTGCTCTGCTTCTCCCGTTACCGTACTGCGGTCATAACACCCTGGACCACTTCCACTGCGACGTTCCACAAGTATTGAAAGTGGCCTGCGCCAACACCTACCTGACGGAGCTGCTGATGGTCTCAAATGGTGGGCTGCTCCTCGCACTAATTTTCGTCTTGCTCCTCATTTCATACACTGTCATTTTAGTCAAGATAGAGGGACGAGTCACCGAAGGAAAGAGCAAAGCTTTGTCTACCTGCATAGCCCAGGTAATGGCCATAAGCATCACGTTCATTCCGGGGATATTCATCTACGCTCGCCCCTTCAAGACATTTAAACTGGACAAAGTGGCCTCCCTCTTCTTCACTGTGTTTGTTCCAGTGTTGAATCCCGTGGTTTACACCCTGAGAAATGCTGAAATGCAACAGGCCATCAGGAGGCTTGTTTCTAGGGTCATGAGAGATTCTTCCTAGGTTTAACACCAAATCTTCCAGTGTTTGCCTGTGAGATGTTTGCTCTTTCGGCCTTATTTGTTTTTAACAGGTCATATATTTTTTTTTCCATATAGAATCACCAGGTTGGAAGAGACCCACCAGATCATCGAGTCCAACCATTCCTGATAGATGCCTTTCCATTCTTTTCCCAGTAAGATTTTAGTGGTGCGTGATGACAGTGTTTCCTAAAAAAATGACTGTGCCTGTACCATGTGCCATTGACACGTATTTGAAATCCTTCCTTCGCGTTTGGAATAACACTCCCACGCTTGGATGGCTTTATTCGGATACCCAGGAATTTTTCATCGCTCATGACTTTATTTTGTATTTTGTCTGATCATCTACTGAGGGGTTTTTTATTCTTCCTGTTTACCTTGTACAGTTATATTCTAAAAAAAAATTCAGTTAAAGCAGTATCAGCTTTATTTGTTTGTTCACATCTTGAATTAACAAGGTGGAAGTTAACAAATCAACCTCTTTAGACTGGGATTGTCTGTATCAGACGTACCATTACAGAAGAAGAAAAGATTAGTGTTCTTAAAGCTCTGAGGAGTCATGCTTTGATCTACAGGAACATGAGGGGGTTTGGATCACAGAGAAGACTGAGAAGGCTGTGACTCCCTGAGATGCTGCCAGATGACAGGGATGAGTTGGTACCTGACAGCTATCACACACAGATAACTGTAACAGCCACTGAGTCACCTGAAATCAACCCTGTAATCAAGGAGGACAATGAAAAGGATGGAGATTTTTTTCTGTAGAAAACTATTTTTCTCTCTCAAGTATCTACTCAGAGACATTGTTACTTTAAAAGTTCTTCTAATTTATATTTCAGTAAGAACTAACTCTGGAAAATTTAAAGATTTTT
>WAAB01021726.1:0-11597 GCA_013389865.1 Piaya cayana | reverse complement strand
ATTCCCATCAAACAATAAACCATGTCCCTCAGCACCTTGTCCACTCATCGTTTAAACCCCTCCAGGAAAGGTGACTCAACCCCCTCCCTGGGCAGCCTCTGCCACTGCCCAATGACCCTTTCTGTGAAAAAATTTTCCTGATGTCCAGCCTAAACCTCCCCTGGTGGAGCTTGAGGCCATTCCCTCTCGTCTTGTCCCCTTTCACTTGGGAGAAGAGCCCAGCTACCTCCTCTCTACTTATGAATCAACTGCCTGCATTGAGTCAAGGTTAAGTCAGAATTAATCATGAGATCATTAAGAATTAGGTGGTAAGGTACTCCTACAGGTCACCTGGCCCAGGAAAAAATATATCTTAAAATCAATCATTAATAAATATTTGAATAATTATCAATAAATTCATACACCTTACAGCTTTTATTGACAAGCCTGGGTATCTGAGTTAGCGCTCCAGAACCTCAGCTGCTGCTGTAACCTTGGAACCAGAAACAATTTGCACAAAGAAAGACAAATAAAGCATTAGCTAGAGCGTGCCAAGAGACACATCTTCTCCGTCCTTCTGTCACCAGGTGGTGAGTGGAGCAGGTTAAGGTCCCCAGCATCCCCAGCTCCAGGCTCTGGTGCAGGTGTTGACAACAGGGCAGGGAGACAAATTATTGTGGGTGGGTCTGGCAGTCAAAGAGCTGAACCTCTGGGGCATGCACAGCGGCACAAAACACACGCGTGTGGGAGGGGATTCACAACCAGAAGAGCAACGTGCTAGGTCAGGATGCTGGACTTTAAACCGCACTCCTGAAAGAGAGAAGCATGTTGATGCCGTTACCGGGTGTCTGTAGGATTTTAAAGCTGGGCTTGCAACAAACTTCAGAAATAAAGGGTCCTGGTGCGGAGTGAAGCTGGGAGCTGGGTAGCTGAAGAGTTATTGGTTCTTGGGAAGGACTTGGGAAAACAGGGAATAAGAGATGTAGGGACTAGGGGAGTTTAGGTCTTCAGCTCTCTTGCTGGTTCAAGGAGGGCTGATAAAACCAATGCCAGAAAGAATAACCTTGAGTGAACTGGGAATCAACAAGAAATTGAGAATCAACGCAGGCAACACTGCACTAGGTACAAGGACTCGAGAGGCTGAGTGCTCACCTTGCCTGAGGATGAGGGACACTTGGTCTTGAACTACGGACAACACAAACGGTAAGAACTTACTTAACTTCAGGGGAAAGGCAAAGATACTGATTTCTACTGGGTTTATCAATAAATATCTTAGAATGAGTGTTAGTATCAGTGACNAAGAAAAGGAGAGGCGGAAAAACAAAGAACATCACAATTGTTTTTTCATTTCAAGGCATGACATGTAATTCTGACTTTTGACAAAAACATCAAAAAGGGACATAAGGAATATGCTTTATTTTATATGTTTATGTGTTATTTCTATGTTTTATATGTTTACTACTCTTTGCCACTTCTCTCAGTGGAAGTGGAGGGGTTTTTAGCTCCCACTGTCAAGACTGGCATCATTTCTCGCTGGGCTCAATAAAGGAACTGAACTAAAACTGTTCTAAAATTAAACAATGTTTGCAGGTCTGAACATTTTCTCCCATTTCTCCCATCATGTTCTTTGCCTAAACGCTGCTGGTAAAGTTACAAATGCAGTAACGTGCAGATGTCATGCAGACAAATACACCCTGAGTGTAGCAGGATGGAAGAAAAAGGTTCCAAAAAATGGAGACAAAACCTCATGTAACTTTCTCCTTGACCCAAAAGAAAACAAAGACGTAGGTAGAACAAATGAACTTAGACAAATGGAAATATATTTAAAAGAAATCTGACTAATTGCTATGGTTTTCTTCATGAGGGAGATGTCAAAATCCACAGTTCCATCCCAAGTGTATAAAAATGAAATTATTTGATGTATTTTATGAACAAACATCAGTTTTCTAGACCACCACCACACCCAGTCATGGTGGATGAATTTCATAGAGCTATATAGAAAACTGAAATTTCTTTATGTTTCCAGTGATCTGTTGACTTCATCGGAAAATGAGACTCCACCGTGGAGTTCCTCTGGAGAAAGGTGCATGTCTGACTGTGATCTCAACATCCTCATCCCCCTTGAAAGACAACCGGGAAGAAATTAAATATTTTTGGAAAGCACTTGGACTGATACATGCTGGAGAATATTTAGAACGGCGTTTGTCCTCCCCTGGGCTTGGCTGTACTGGCATCATCGAGTCCAAGGGGACTGAAATTGTGTAATTGCAAACAACTCTGCAACTGTCAGCTTAATTCACCCAAAGGATTCATAAACCTCCCTTCAGCTGTGAGTGATCCATATTTTTTTCTTTTATAATCAGTTCTGCAAAGATGATCCGAGGGCTGGAGCAGCTCCCATACAAGGACAGGCTGAGAGAGTTGGGTTTGTTCAACCTGGAGAAGAGAAGGCTCTGAAGAGACCTTAGAGAGACCTTCCAGTACCTGAAAGGGGCTACAAGAAAGCTGGAGAGGGACTGTTCATAAAGGCTTGTGGTGACAGGACAAGGGGGAATGGGTATAAACTGGAGAGGGGCAGATTTAGGCTTGACATAAGGAAGAATTTCTTCATCATGAGGGTTGTGAGGCCCTGGAGCAGGTTGCCCAGGGAAGTCATGGCTGCCCCATCCCTGGAGGGGTTCAAGGCCAGGTTGGATGGGGCTTGGAGCCCCTGATCCAGTGGGAGGCGTCCCTGCCCATGGCAGAGGGGTTGGAACTGAATGATCTTTAAGGTCCCTTCCAACCCAAACTATTCTATGATTCTATGAATCAGTGGATTGGGTTAATTGTGTAATTTTAAGAGTGCACTTCATCTAGCTTTGCTCAGCTCTCTGTATGGAATTCAATCTGTCTTCCCTGGAATGACCTGTTCTTGTCAGAGGGAGAGGGAGTGACACGCCTGGCTCAGACTGTCCACCATAGAAATCAGCCTGTGCATGGAATAATGGACCTTCTGACATGTGTTCCAACCAGATCATAGAATCATAGAATAACCTGGTTGGAAAAGACCCACTGGATGGATCATCCCGTTCCCATCAATCACTAACCCATGTCCCTCAGCACCTCGCCCACCCATCCCTTAAACCCCTCCAGGGAAGGTGACTCAACCCCCTCCCTGGGCAGCCTGACATTGCCCAATGACTCTTTCCGTGAAAATTTTTTTCCTAATGTCCAGCCTAAATCTCCCCTGGTGCAGCTTGAGGCCATTCCCTCTCATCCTGTCCCCTGTCCCTTGGGAGAAGAGCCCAGCTCCCTCCATGCCAGATCCCATGACACAGAGAAAACAGAGAACAAAATAATAAAATTCTAATAAAACACAAACATTGCCCATTTATAGTTCCAGTAAAAAGACTGAGATAGTGGGACTATAGATCACTGACTTTCAAATATTTCACTAGTCGTTCCCTAAAACAGGAAACGAGAAAAGCGTCAGCATTTTAGGCAATCTAAATATTCCCCAGGTCGTTCAAACTTTAATGTAGCTTTTCACTGGCGTTTATTTTTTATCATTATTCCTGTCTGTTTTCCAAGGTTCTACAGAGCGGGAATGGAGCACAGGAACTCTACAGTAGTGACAGAGTTTGTTCTGGTGGGATTGTCCCAAAATCACAAAATCCAGATGATCCTCTTCTTCTTCTTCCTGCTCTTCTACATGACAGTTCTGCCAGGCAACATCCTCATAATCCTCACAGTCTGGGGGGATTCCCAACTCGGATCACCCATGTATCTCCTCCTGGCCAATCTGGCATTCTTGGACATCTGCTACTGTTCTGTAACCCCCCCCAAAATGCTGGCTGACTTCTTCTCGCACCAGAAGACCATCTCCTACAGTGCCTGCATGGCCCAGCTGTTCTTTCTCCACTCCCTGGGAGCAGCTGAAGTTCTCCTGCTCCTGGTCATGGCCTACGACCGTTACGTAGCCATTTGCAAGCCTCTTCGCTACACCAGCCTCGTGAGCAGGAGGGTGTGTTGTAGCCTGGTTGGAGCTACGTGGGGTGGGGGCTTCCTCCATGGCATCACTCTGCTCGCTTTCAGCATCCACCTGCCCTTATGTGGTCCCAACATCCTGGACAATTTCTTCTGCGATGTCCATCAGCTGGTCAAGTTGGCCTGCGCCAACACTTACACAGTGGAGCTTCTGATGTTCCTCAGCAACGAAGTTCTTATCGTTATGTGCTTCACGCTTCTCCTAATCTCCTACACCGTCCTGCTGCTGAAGCTCTGGACACGGTCCTCCAAGGCAAAGAATAAAGTAACCTCCACCTGTATTTCCCACATCATTGTGGTTCTTGTCATGTGCGGCCCAGCCATGTATATCTACTCTTTACCTTTCCGAGCTGCTCCAATGGAAAAAGTCATTGCCGTTTTCCACACGGTCGTCTTCCCCCTGACCAACCCCATGATCTACACCTTGCGTAACAAGGAGATCAAAGCCTCCATATGGAAGCTGGTCAGCAAACGCGTATTTTGGTGTGGAAAATAAACCCAAGAATATTTTGAAGTAAATAAGTGAGAGCTTGTTTATTTTTTTTTTTTGGTTGTTAATATTAATTCTCTTAGGAACAGCTCCAGAGCGTACGCTGTGCGGCAACGCAATATTTATTAAGTAAGCTTCAAATAATTTTCTTCTAATTATCAAAAAGCCTTGCAGTGACATTAGAACCCCTATGGAATAATTTAGAGAGCTATACTGTTTAAAGGACTAAACACAGTTGTTCTGTGCAGTTTTACTTTTAAAATACTGTATCTCTATAGAAATGAACTGGCAGGTGGGAAGCACTTACTGAAACATCACAGAAGTTCTGCTCTAGATGAATAAAATCAGGTACCGTGCATGTTAGATCAAGATTCCGGCCCATGTGTGAATCTCTGGTGTTGACGCTGCCTGTTGTTTGAATCTCACGCAGCTCAGACCCTGAATGGTTGAACTGCTTCTCCACAAAGGGAGAATGTGGAAGTCACTGGGTGACCTGGCTCGTTAGTCAGGCTTTGCCTTTTCATATAGCAGAGGAAGACCACAGACATCAGAAGCCAGCTGCCAGGCTCAAAGGGAACACGGAAATAGCCTTACGGTAACCACTAGTGGCAGGATTTGTCTGTCCAGGTACAGACACCTACAGCATCGGAATTAGCCACCTAAGGATTCCTGTGATTCCAGCAAGCAATTAGGCCAATCCATTTTTAATGTCTACTTTAGGGAAAAAAATAAACCACACCTTAAACGTTTTTATCTTGCCCCAAGTACCTGCTTAGATTACTCTGCAATCTAATTCTGAGTTTGATTCTGAGGTAGAATCATATAATATCTTAAGTTGGAAGGAGCCCATAAGGATCAACGAGTCCAACGCCCTGCTCCTCACAGCACTGCCCAAAACTGAACCATCAGACTCAAAGCATCATCCAGATGCATCTTGACCTGGTGCCAAGACCACTTCCCTGTTCAGTGAGAAACCACCCTCAAAGTACAGACCAACGTCCTAATCATAGAATCATAGAATCACCAGGTTGGAAGAAACCCATCAGATCATTGAGTCCAACCATTCCTATCAAACACTAACCCATGTCCCTCAGGACCTCATCTATTCATGCCTTAAACCCCTCCAGAGAAGGCGAATCAACCACCTCCCTGGGCAGCCTATTCCAATGCCCAATGACCCTTTCTGGGAAAAGCTTCCTCCTAATCTCTAGCCTAAATCTCCCCTGGCAGAGCTTGAGGCCATTCCCTCTCATTCTGTCCCCTGTCCCTTGGGAGAAGAGCCCAGCTCCCTCCTCTCCACAACCTCCTTTCAGGTAGTTGTAGGGAGCAATGAGGTCTCCTCTCAGCCTCCTCTTCTCCAGGATAAACACCCCCAGCTCTCTCAGCCACTCCTCATAAAGCCTGTTCTCCAGCCCCTTCACCAGCCTTGTCGCTCTTCTCTGGACACGCTTGATGCATCCCAGGACAAGGGTGGCTCTTCTGGTTGCCCAGGTACTACACTGTTGACTCCTGTTCAACCAAGCACACCCCTGATCTCTTCTATGAGGCTGCTCTCCAGCCTCTCATCCCCTAATTTTTTATATAAGCAGATCCCGTGGAACTGTACACAAGTGGTGAGGAAGTCAAAATGTAATCACAGGGTACTCTGTAATAAAAGATAAGGGAATGTCCAAGGCACAGACAAAAAGGGTGCCTGGATGCCCAGGTGCCCAGACTCTTGATGACAGAAGTGCCATCAAGAAATGTGGGACCTACGGAGACTGTAAAATCCAGTAACAAAGGATGGAGGCCTTTTTTTTTAGGTGCCCAGATCCAGCTATAGCTTCTGCTGGATATTAAACACCAGAGGAAGGAACTCTCATTCTTTTTTTAAAGTGGAACCCAGAGATGAACAGGCATTGAGGAGGCATTTGCTCGGTTTCTACCATGCTCTAGGTGGGTAATGTACAAATGGGGCAGAACTACCACTGATCCCAAAAACCTCTGAATGAAGCCCAGCTGTGTTTGACAGGGCCCCTGAAACCAGCACAGAGCTCAGCCTGAAGCAGGTCACCAGTGCAGGTCATCCAGCTTTCCCTGCATGAGACCAGAATGTTGGCCTCCCCGGCTATGGAAACCCCCATAACTCAGTGTCTGGAGAGATGCAGCTGAACTGGACTCACCTGTATGACTCAGCCAAATGCCGGGTCNAGAGCTGGGGGTGTTTATGGTGGAGAAGAGGAGGCTGAGGGGAGACCTCATTGCTCTCTGCAACTTCCTGAAAGGAGGTTGTGGAGAGGAGGGAGCTGGGCTGTTTTTCCAAGTGACATGGCACAAGACAAGGGGGAATGGCCCCAAGCTCCACCAGGGGAGGTTCAGACCGGACATCAGAAAAAAGTTTTACACAGAAGAGTCATTAGGCACTGGAACAGGCTGCCCAGGAAGGTGGTTGATGGTGAACCCTAGAGGTATTTAAAAGATGGGTGGATGAGGCACTCAGGGACATGGTTTAGTGGAAGATAGGAATGGTTGGACTCAATGATCCTGGAGGTCTTTTCCAACCTAGTGATTCTGCGATTCTGTGATCATGGCTACGCAGCCCTGGAGGAGTGCAACTCTTGGACCTGAACTCAGCTGGAGGTCCTGACACAGCTACCAGCATGGAGCCACAACAAAGGAGAAGGCAAAGACTCCAAGTCATCTATATCCAGCATCCTTTGTGCCCCCCCAAGACGGGTCTTCTCCCACCACCACAACTCCATTATATCCAGCACCCTTTGTGCCCCCCCAAGATGGATCTTCTCCCACAACCACAATTCCATACCCTACGAGACTGAGAAAGACAAAGCAGAAGAGAGTAACGAGGTCTCTGTGTGACCACAGGGGAAAGACAGGAATAAAGACTTCCAGTAACATGGAGAACACCTGAACATCTCTTTCCTGCTGCCACCCTGGTCTCTCAGGTGATGAGACATTACAGCCCCCCTCATCACTGCTCTGCAGGCAGCTCACACACGCTGTGGCACAGGGAGGATGACAGACTCAGCAGTCACAATCCTTAGAAGGGGTTTGCACCCTTCCTCAGACGTAGGTGATGTGGAAATTGCAGATGGCAGTAAGAGGAGTGACTCCTAAACTGGGGATGCACAAAGGGAGGCAGAAGGAGAAAACGTCGTTCACTCTCTCTGTGTGGGGATGGGCAAGTGTCAAGAAGGAGCAGGGCTGCCCTCTTCCACCCGGGGGAAGGCGGGGAGCTCACAAAAACAGGGCCCAACCCAGCCCAAGCGAGGAGTCCTCAAGCCACGATGTCCTTCAGAGCTCCAGACAGCTCAGGGAAGAGGAATTTGTAGCCGCTCTCCAGGGTGCGTTTTGGCACCACTCGCTGGCCCTCCAAGAGCATGGAGGCCCGCTCTGCACCGAAGACTGCGCGTACGGCCCAGGCGGGCACTGGCAGCAGGGCTGGGCGCCCCAGGGCGGCAGCGAGCTCCTGAGCGAAGGTGCCATTGGAGGTGGCGTTGGAGGATGGAGAGACACCATTAAGGATGCCCCGCAGGGACTCGCTTTCCAGGGCGTGACACACGATACCGGCCAGGTCCTGAATGTGGATCCATGGGAAGGGCTGGAGTCCAGAGCCCAAGGGACCTCCTAGTCCCAGACGGAAAGGCCAGATCATCTGAGAGATTGCACCACCACCTCGGCCCAGCACCACCCCTGTGAGGAGAACAGAGTGAGAACAAGAATCACATCCCTCCAAAGCACACAACCCCCGTCATCCCCAGAAATCAATCCTTAGAGGGCTGGACTGGAACAGCACCCCAAAAATGAGAGGCACAAGACTTGATGTCCACCTCCCTCCTCTTCTCCCTTTTGACCCAGAGCCACCCTGAACGCCCCATCTCACCAGATCTCACTACAACACCACGAGTCGGGCTCCCAGGGATGAGAGCTGCAGCCTCCCAGGAGCTCACCAAGCGTGAGAAGAAGTCAAAATCACCCCCAGAGCTGTCCTCGGTGTACTCGGCTGTGGGGCTAGGGCGGTAATAGCCTGCAGGTGCAACAGCAGAAAGAGAACCAGGGTTGAATCATGACACCAGCTACCCCCTCTCCAAAACAGAGCCTCTCCCCTGCCTCTAGGAGCCCAGAACTCCATCGCTCCATCAGGGACATCCCAACATGAACAGGGCACGGTCTCTCTGATGGCAATGCTGATCGATTTGTGGCAAGTTCAGCAGGATAAATCAATACTCAGGTTGGGCAGGCAGCCCCAAGAATCAAATCTACCAGCAAGCAACACACTGAAAGACATCTGCTCTGAAATAGGGCATCACAGATGCTGAACTATGCTGAACTATGGCAGACTGCAAGCAGAAATGCAAAGCTCGAGATCTGCAAGAGACTTCAGCTGAGCCTCTGCTCAGTCAGGCTGTACAGGATGCCTAAAGGCATTCACAGGAAAACAGAGAAAAGGCCCTGTCCAAGACAAAGCAGAGGAGACCCAAATTCCTCTCCAGCAGGACCAAAAAGTGGATAAAGGCTTGCTTAAACACAGTGACTCTGATGGCAAAAGAGTGGCATTTCAAGGCAACATACAGAATTATAGAATCATAGAATCACTAGGTTNTTGCAGAGAGCAATGAGGTCTCCCCTCAGCCTCCTCTTCTCCACAATAAACACCCCCAGCTCTCTCAGATGCTCCTCTTGTTCTTCAGCCCCTTCACCAGTTTCATTGCTCTCCTCTGGACTCGGTCCAGAGCCCCAACATCCTTTTTGTGCTGAGGGGCCAAGAACTGAACACATGTACCCCCAGAAGTGTTTATCCTGGAGTTTCACCTCTCCAGGTAGCATCAGCCACATCTCAGCTGGGCCCATCCAATACCTACGCCGGTGACGAGGACCCAAGCCCGGGGGGGCTGTTGAGCCTCAGCAATGGCTTTGGCCAAGGTCTTGGTGGTCTCAATCCGGCTGTTGAAGACTTCCCTGCAGAAGGCATCATCCCACCTGGCAAAGGAAGAGCCACTGATCATTCCCCAAGGACATCCAAGGAAACAGCAGCAGCAAGGGTGGGGTCAGCAGACACCAGCTCACAAGCACAGGGTAGGTGACATGAATTCCTCCCCACCCCAGCAGAGTGGAAGGACATGGGGTTCTATTAACATGTGGACTTTGGGAGATGGTGACTCTCCACTTCCCACAAAACACTGTGGGGTTCGGATTGTCTTAGGACAAAGAAAGAGCTGAACGTCAAAGCTGTGAGTGGTGGTTTCCTTCCAAGCACCCACTGGAGGCACTTCCAAAATCAGCCTCATAGGAGAGACTTTGGTTCTGATTTTGCATTATCTAAATGTAGGCATCTCGCATGAACCTGGAAACCTGGAACTACTTTAAAAGGCTTTCAACTGTCCATCCAGAAGGGAACCGCTACTCCAAAGGTCTCCCAGAACATATCAAACCCACAGAAATTGAGGACTGAGATGTCAATAGTTGGGTAACCCAAGTGCTTCTACCCTTCCACACCCTCTGGAAACCCTGGGCTGTCTTGCCTTCACCATGCCCCAACAGCACTGCAGGAGATAAGTTACCTGCGGAATGGGTTGAGGACATTTTCACCAGCCAGGTTCACCACAGCGTCACACAAGGGCAGCCCAGAGCGAGACAACTCTTCCTAAGGAGGAATAACAGAGTCATCACACTGCCAGCCTCTCCTCCGCTCCAGCCTTCCCAACAGCCAACCAGGGTGAGTCCTAAGAACTCCAGCTAGCTCCTTCGNACCTCCCCTAGTGGAGCTTGAGGCCATTCCCTCTCGTCCTGTCCCCTGCCCCTTGGGAGAAGAGCCCAGCTCCCTCCTCTCCACAACCTCCTTTCAGGGAGTTATACAGCAATGAGGTCTCCCCTCAGACTCCTCTTCTCCAGGATAAACACCCCCAGCTCTCTCAGACACTCCTCTTGTTCTCCATCCCCTTCCCAAGCTTTGTTGCTCTTCTCTGGAGTCGCTCCAGAGCCTCAACATCCTTCTTGTGGTGAGGGGCCAGAACTGACCCCAGGATTCAAGCAGTGGTCTGATCAGTGCTGAGTACACAGGGAGGAGCACAAGCATGAATGGAGAAAGTTTTGTTCCTTCGAGCTGCCGCAGTGCTCATCCCATAGAGTACAACCCACGGAGCACCCAGGAGCCCTAGTCCATACACAGCAGCCAGAATCCCATCTGATGCCCCCCTGTTTGCCATGGCAGCCAGGGCAAGCAGGATGGCCCCTCACCCCAGCAGGTCCTCATTAATGCCCCCACTCTCCTCTCATACCCAGGTGATCCGGTCTTGGCCCCCTTGCTGGGAGACGAGTGTGACTCCATGCCCGCGGCTCCGCAGCAGCTGGGTCAGGGCTGAGCCCACGAAGCCACTTCCCCCACCTAGGAGAGAAAATCACAGAATCATTTGGTTATAAAAGACGTGTGAGATCATGGAGTCCACCTGTACTTGTCCACTACTAGACGAGATCCCTGAACAACCCATTTGCCCATCTTTTAAACCCCTCCAGGGATGTAGACTCCAGCACTGCCTTGGGAATCCTCAGCCAGGGCTTCACCACTCTGTTGGTAAGAAATTTTTTTTCCTAATATCCAGTCTAAACCTCCCCTGGTGCAACTTGAGGCTGTTTCCTCATATTCTATCCCTTGTTACTTGGGAGAAGGGTCCAGCATCCACCTCACCACAACCTGCTTTCTGGGACCTGCACAGAGCAATAAGGTCTCCCTTCAGCCTCCACACTAAACAGCCCCAGGTCCTTCAACCACTCCCAGAACCACGGACTCCAGCCCCTTCCCGAGCTCTGTTCCCTTCTCTGGATGCACTCCAGCCCATCAACGTCCTTCCTGCAATGAGGGCCCCAAAACTGAACTGAGGAATCAAGGTGCAACTAGTGCTGAGTGCAGGGGGATGATCCCCCCCCGCTCCTGCTGGCCACCTCATGGCTGATCTAAGCCAGGTGCTGCTGGGTGCCTTGGCCCCCTGGGCCACTGCTGGATCAACTAGCACATCTTCCATCAGGCAATGAGAATCATGGAATCCCTAGGTTGGACAAGTCCTTTTTGATCATTGATACCAACCGTGCCTGTCCACTGCAGAACCAC
>WAAB01021725.1:0-10314 GCA_013389865.1 Piaya cayana | reverse complement strand
ATTGGGAACAAACACTGTTCCCCATCAGGGATAATAGAAATATCACCCCCAAGAACTGTCCTTCTTCCATAATATAAAGCTTTCATTCCACAAAGATGTTTGGATTTTAATTATCATATTTTTGCCATCTGTCTGAAGTGTAGTTGAAGATAGTAGTAGACCAGATTTTTTTTTTTAACCTGATTGGGTGCATCACTTCTTCAAGGTCCAAATTAAAGAACAGTTGAAGCAACTGTAGATTTGTTTCCATGGAGTAGTTTTTCAGAGTTAGAAACTCAGATCCTCTTTGCAATTAAGAACTACGTTGATTTTAGCTCCTGTTGGAGGACTCATTGCTATATTAGGGAACTGGACAAGGTAGATATTTTAAAAGTATCTTCAGAACTGAAAGTGCTTATAAAGTAGGGGGAAAAAACTGACATTTTTCTGTCCTTTTATCTTAAAAGAAAAATTAAAAAAAAATTTTTGGACATTCTATGGAAAGAAATTCTTAACTTGGACAGAAAATTACTAACATGGTAAGATCTTCTCAGCCACATGCTCTGTGTAACAAGCCTCTGTCAAATTACAGAACTTTAGGTTAGCTTATGTTATTCCTAGCTATTAAGTTAATTTATGTTTATAAATTGAAATACAGGAGAACATGATATCTGAAGAATGTTCATTAGGAGCTACAGCTTTATTATGCTTGAAGATTGCCAAAATAACACCTCTGAAGAAAATATGTGGCCATATTTACATAAAACGTGAATTATTCTGTAAATTAAGCCACTGTTTTTCTTTCATTTCCTTAGGGAGATACACATCTGAGAGTGATGTATGGAGCTTTGGAATCCTTTTGTGGGAGACCTTCAGTTTAGGAGTATGCCCATACCCTGGAATGATGAACCAACAAGCACGAGAACAAGTAGAGAAAGGTAGTTAATTGTAGAGAGTAAAAAAGATGCTGTTTAGATATATAGGGATGTAGGTATATAGAGTATAAAGAAATAACATATGCATTGTCTAACAACTTTAGCAAAAATATGAGATTGTTTAATTGCTGTTTAACTTTTTGGATGAAGTAGTGCGATTTATAGACTTTTGCAAGAAGAAAGATAATGACTTGTGACTTAAAGGAGGATAGAGTTATAGCATGTTGGCTTTCATGACTACAGAATTAAAAGGTGAAATGGATTGATTTCTGTGCAAATAGATCAGAATGAATCAGTTAAGATAATACTAGTGCAAGTGGAAATATCCCAAACTGCTAGAAAAAAAATGTATATTGTTCTATCTTCTCTATTAAAGCATTTCAGATGAAATTTTAAGTTACAGTGGAGATCGGCAAGCTGGTTGAACAGTAAATGTCACATTTCTTCTTCTCTTTTACAAAATAATCAAAATATTTTTATTTTAAAGTAAGAAATAACTGTGAGCAGGTTTTCAGGTCTTGATAAACAGGTTCTTTAGCTAGTAAAACTACCAAATAATAAAAATGCTGGTTTACTGAGTTATATAGAAAACTATTGTTGATTATAATCACTGTTGATGACAACTGAAATTTGTCCTTAAAAAGACAAAAAGAAAAGATGCTTTTTAGAACAGAGGAGTGTTTATAAAAACAAGTCTTACTACCTAAGCACTGCAATTCTGTGTGAACCCACTGAGAAAGATATTACAATTCATATAAAATTTATGTTCAACATTTTTAATGCAATTATATTGAACTTAACTAATTTCTTTTGAAAATTGCCAATATATATCATTTTACATTCCTTTATATTTTTCCCTTTTTTATGTACCAGGATACTGTATGTCAGCACTGCAAAAATGTCCAGAAGAAATATATAAAATAATGCAGTGATGCTGGGCCTACAAACCTGAAAATCGACCAAAATTCATCGAGATTCAGAATGAGCTGTCTTCAGTCAAAAAGAAAGTGACATAGCGATAGAACAGTGCCAAACTCAGTCTGCAGGACTTTTTTTCCCAGTGAAGTAATATTTTCCCCTTAAACATTGCATTTACACATCATCATTTGCAATAGTCTTATAATTACTTTAAAATTAACTGAGTTTTTTAATATACAAGTGTACTGATGATGTCTACATCTGCATTAAAGACATATCCTGTCAGATGCTATATAACCAGTCACAGTAATATTGTCATTTAGGATACACATAGATAGAAAAGCACATACTATAGATTTAAGTGACTGTGGCTTCTATTTTACAGAAAGTAAATGCTAGGGAAAATTTTCAGTTTTCGACATTATCCTATCCCTGTCCCAGATAACAACACTATAGCACTGTAATGTCGTGACTGTCTCGCACATGATGACCTTACAAGTGAAGACAGTGTATCAATGAGACACTTTTATATTATTTAAATTCTTTACGCAACTGATAATTTTAAATGATGCCTTGTTTAACGATGAAGGTCAGATTCTGCATGTAAAGTGAAATACAGAATTTTGTTTTCTAGGAAATTGAACTACATGTGCATTTCTTACAATATTATAGTAAATATTTCTGTCTTTGCATGTGATTTACTTAAGCAACTGCTTTTTTCTATGAAGTAATGAGAATTCAGTAGTATGTCTCCTTTGCAAGGAACTACATTTGTTTAACTAACAAAATAGTCAATATCAAGTCTTGATTACATGTGTGTTGTTAACAAATACTGCAGATCATCTGCCTTAAAAAAAATAAGTAAAAACAGTAGGTGCACACATGTAGAAAAGGTCAACAAGAAGTAGATTTGCTAAGGATAGCAGCATGTTATAGATAACAAATAGGATTGGGTTTAGAGGAGTAAAAGAATGTGAATTACTAGATTGGCTTTTGATCCTAACTTTTCCCTTCAATTTGCAGCAATTTTCAGTATGCAGTTTTTATACCCTTGGTTGTTTAAAAAAATAATATATTTGTGAAACAAATCAGTAATACATAACACTGGAAATGGATGCTGCTTCTCAGAAGTGCACATGTAAAAAAACTGAAATGACATTTGTGAGTTAATTTGGCTGTTAAACAAGTTTGGAAACTATAACTATGTAATAGAATATTGTTAGTTGTCCATCCTTTACAGTTTTAAATAGATATGCATTTAGATTTTATTTATTTGACATTTTTTATATAATTTAAAGTTACACATCTGAACTTAAGCTAGCTTTTTATTTTCGTAGGCTGTTGCAAAACAGAATTTCAGTAAACTGCAGACTGTTTTTGAATAGTCCTTTGTCTTTTCTGCAGTCCCCTTTTTACTATGCCCTTCTAATAAATGCAAAATATTTGCATCAAGCTGTTTCAAATTTAATTTTTTTATTTATGGTATATATGTATTTACTTGCTTCTGTAGTAAAGTGGAAGATCAACTTCAGTAACACTGCTCTTGGATATGCTACAATACAAAAAATTCCGTATTCCACAAAGAAAAAAAATGATTATGTGAATTCTGTTGGCAATTTCTGGAATTAATACCTGTGTGATCCCTGCTCATAGTTTGGCTGTCACTTGTGGCAACCTTTTGAAATTCTTAAGGGATTGAAAGAAAGAGTAACCCAATGTGCACAAGAAAAAGGACATGTCAAAACAGGTTCAGAACTTTAGGACTAGAACCTTGCAGCTTTGAGAGTGTGAGACCATGTGTTTTTTCCTCATATCAGAATTGTGTTAGCAAACTAACCACCCCATTTCTACAATTTCCAGTTAAGAGGAATGCAGTAATCTGAAGATATACACAAGTTTTATACCATTTCTTTTATCTATGACCTAGTGTTGTGTTGACTTTATATATATAAAAAAAAACTTATTTATATTACTTATATTTTTAATGCTAGTTTGGTTTTCAGCAAATTTCTTTTAAGACACTTTGTTTTACTTGGAACAAAACCAAGCTCTGTAATTACTGTAATTTTCACCATGCTTTGATGCACATTCTTTGGTTTCTATTATCCCTTCGTAGTGTTAATATGAAGATTGAGAAGCCAAAATTATGACTCAGGTAGAAAAAAAATCCAAACTATTGTGCTTTAAAAATGTTTTAATGAAATCTTCCAAGATTTCATGATTAATGTAGGTATGAATATCCCATTCAAAGAACTTTTTCCTGTTTAAACACATAACAACAAGTGGCAAAACAGGCTTCTGTGTCCTTGCACCATTGCACAGCATTAGGTAAGCACTGTGTGCTGGCACAATACTGGAATTTGTAAGATATAGTGACTGACTGAAGAAATGGTTGGCAAAGAAGCTAAGTTCTGGCACCAGCTTTTAAGTGGGACTAAGGTGCCTATTATTCTCACCCCGAAGAAAATACTGCTGCTCGCTCTTATAAATTTGGGTCGTTTTCCCCACAGTCTCCCAAGAATCGCAAATGAGAGACATGTAAATTCAAATTTACTGATCTATGTTGCAACAGAAATCAATGCAACATGGGATTGCACGTAGACTCTAGTAGAATTCTGATGAGACATTAAATTATCAGCAAGAAAATTTTAGAGAACATTCCTGCTACTAAATCTGTTCTGTACATTGATGCCTGGTCCCCAAATAACAAAAACATTCTTGAAAATCTGCTACAGTCGTATACTGAGCCTCACAGAGTAATCAAATCTTCTGATTTGAAGTATCACAGTAGTTAATTAGGAATGAGCCTCCAAATGATCAAGGCCTTTGTGCAGTCCTAATTTTTGTACAGCTTAGAAGTAAGTTTAAAGGACTTGCACTTAAAAAGACAAAGTTCATAAGACTTCTCAGAAGATCCCAAAGCACATTAGGCATCTAAGTTAAGTTTTGCTTTAAATGGCAAATCTCAACATTTCAATATTCTTGACATGGCTAGTTTGACTACTCAGACATGTCTACCCCTAACAAATCTGACAGTCTGCAGTGTCAAAATGGCCCTGTACTGGAGCATCTAGGCCCTAAATCCAACACAGCCATAAAGTTTCATCTCACATTGCAGTTTAAACAAGGTTTTCTGCTTGGGACTTTTCCTACCTATCAGAATTGTGTGTCTGTCATATTTTGCCCCCGCTCCCAACCTGGTCGACAGCTAAATGTGGGCAGCTATAAACCCAATTCCCATCCCCCCAGGGAAAGGGTAATGAGAGAGAGAGAAACTTGTGGGTTGGAAACTAAAACTAAAACAGCTTTAATGAAACAATAATAATGAAAAGGGAAATAATTATATTAATAATAAAATATATACAAATATATACAAACATATAAAATTGAACCCCCCCGATGACTATAGTCACCACTGATGCTGCAGGGCAGGTACAGGGAAATGTCCTGGGCTGGACTCAGTGGCAGATGGGAGCTGAATTCAGGAACTGGATTCAGGAACACACAGATTGGGATCGAGAGCAGATGGACAGACAAGGTCCTCACTGGATGTCATCACTGAAGATGGACCATTGTGATCCCTCAGTTTTATACAGAGTATCACATATATGGGATGGAGTACTCTCTTGGTCAGTTTCAGGTCACCTGTCCTGACTGCTCCTCCCTGCAGGTGCAACTCTTTTTTACCCCTTTGACTTAGGGCATTCCACCAACTCAAGGATGGCCTTGGTTTCTATAGGAATGAGTATAAGCAATGGCTTTTCTGCATACCAGTGCCCCATTACTTTGGTGATAACTGAAAACATCAGGTGTCATCATCTGAAGAGATGAACACTATCTGAAAACCATGAGGTTAACTTTCAGAAAATGAAGTTTGCATGTCAAAACTAGGTTAGTTCTTTTCCTCTGCAAGTGACAGACATACCTCCCTCCCATTTAGATCCTAATCATACCCCTGAAAAGATGTTCTTAGATTTAGGTACAAAGCCTTCCTCAGAGTTTGGCAGACATATTATTTTTGTTAAATGAGGGAGAGGTGTTAATCTTGCTCAGACACCCAGAAAGGACTCATGGCTGAGGACTCCGAACAGAAGGATGTGCCTGCATTCAGCCTGACATTAGAGATTGTGGGATGAGTTGTTTTAAAGTGTGGATTTCCCATATGTGCGGGCATATGACATAGGGGAAAAGTTAGAAAATCTTAGAAGGCTTAGCTCACTGAAATACGCACTGTCTGCTAGTAAAGGCCTTGAAGACCCTGGATGTTGATAAGGGAGGAGCTCATTCGCAGACATTCACTGATAAGGGAAAGCTGAAATGTGCACAACAGCAGAAAGCCGACTGCATCTGTCTCTGCAGTCTTGGAGCTCAACCAGGATGAGACTGCGCCTGTGCACAGATTGAGTTCAGGGACGATTCATGAGGAAGATGAAGGCTACTTCAGCCCTGAGCCCCAGACCACGACACCGCGCCTGTGCGAGTATGGGAGAAGCTTCTCGAATCTAATTATAATAAGAAGCAGGGAAAGGTCATGAATATGTAATAGGCGTTTATGAATAGGCATGTCTTTACACTATAACTATCTGCTTGTTAGACCATACTGTGTGCGAGTTAGGAGGATTACCCCCTCGCACCTGCCGGCGAATAAACGCATACCTGCTTTATAACCCTTAACGGAGTTATAGAGTTTGATTCCGCAAAACAGTTTTAAAGTGTGGATTTCCCCCCTCCAGCGTATTCAACTTACTGACTGAGCTAGTGGCCTACTCAGTTTTCTGACTTTTTGTGAATCTTGCTCCTGTGTCCCTAACACACTACCAACTCCATGCTCAGGGAGCTCAGAAGCTTAACTCAGGCCAAGGCCCACAGGATACTCACAAGTCAAATGTTCTCATAATTTAAGACCTTTGGTGGCACTACCCCCAAAACAGTGCAGGTCTAAGGAAACCTGCAATAAGTCACACAATACAAATGCAGACAGGATGGTCACAGGATGGGTGTAAAGTTTCAGAAGTGTAAGAATTACAAGATACTAAAATTTAAAATGTTTGGAAGGTCTGTGAGAGACAATCACTGAGGCTACTCTGCAGCCAGATTCTAGTCCTCTTTCAAGTCATATTCTAGTTATAAGAAATGTTAAAACACAACAACAACGATACTATCTGAATTAGAGCTGTACCCTTTTTAACTCAAAGGACAAAATACAGATAACAACAGAGAAAACACAAATCAATGTCATGTGCAGACACCATTAAACATACAACCCACAGTGCTCTCGTTTAATGCAGTTTCATCATTATCCAAGTTGTCCTCCACCTTCCTCAATTCTTTAAAAGTCTGTTACACTAAAAACACTGCTGCTAAAGAGTCTGCAGAAATGCATCCAGACTAAAGAAATAGCTTTGTTGAGAGTACAGAATAATTAGAAACACTGTGCTGTAGTTTTTTAATAACCTAGCTCCTGCAGCTTGCAATGTTCTAATATTCTGCAAACATAAGCGAGGAAAGAGCAAAACCAAGCCACTAACTAGCTTTGAATTCTCAAAAGAACAAACTAACATTTGACCACATTGTAATGGAAAGAAGCATGCATCTTGAATAGATATTAGGCTCACAATGTGTTAGTTCTCTACCAGTTTGTTCTGTGTCTGGTTGAGATAAAGATAACTTTCTTCATAGCAGCCTATATGGTTCTGTGCTTTGCATTTGTCGCTAAAATAGTATTGATAACACACCAATGGTTTGGCTGTGGCTAAGCAGTGCTCCCACACCATCGAGACTTTTCTCTCTAGCCCCCTCACCCAAAGGCCAACAGGCTAGGTAGACAAAAGGGTGGCAGTGGACATGGCCAGGAAAGCTGACCCAAACTGACCAAAGGGAAAAGGAGGAGGAAGGGTGGTTATGGTGTTTGTCTTCCGAAGCAACTGTTACATGTGCTGAGGCCCTGCTTTCCAGGTAGTAACTGGACATTTGTCTGTTTATGGAAAGCAGTGAATTAATTCCTCTTTTGCTTTGCTTGCATACATGCAGCTTTTTTTTCCCTATTAGACTGTCATTATCCCAATCCATAAGTTTTCCCATGTGGGGCCAGGTGGTGATTTGTTAACCGAAAACATTAAAGATATTGTTGCCTTGTTAGGCAGGAGACCGTGGGATACAAAACGGAGGAGACCTCAGGACCCTGATTGTTGATAATAGCTGTAGATAATTGTGCAAAAACCAGACTTTGCAAGGCTGGAAAAAAAAGAAAGCATAACTGAGCTATTTGGGCAAGTGGAAAAGCACTGCCTCAACGAGGCAGGACTATATAAGGGATTGCTTTTGCTTAATAAAGGTCTTTGATCAACACTCAGAGTCCATGCCTCAATACGCTCTGAATCAGGGTGAAGAAGCGGTTTATTTGGTTGACTGGTGGCGTAGCCCTGCTGAACTTCAAACTTCTCAAAGGAAGCAGAAGCTGCGCATCAACAGGCACCTTCTCCGGAGTGAGGGAAGGTGAGCAGTGGGGAACGATGGGAAGTGGTATTTCCCAGGAGCAAAGAACTGTACTGAATTTGATGACTAAAAGCCTGGCAAAACATAACACCAAGATCAAACCAGATGATTTAAAGCGTCTTTTGATTTGGGCATCTAAAGAATGCCCTACAATGACATCTATCACGGTCTATGACCCTGATACATGGGATGACGTGGGTATAAAATTGTGGGATGCTGCCATTCAGTATGATGAACTCGCTGGTCTTTTAGGACTGTGGCGAACGCTGTTTGAGACTCTGAAAATCCATGTGGGTAGTAAAACAGCGACTGTCAAAGCCGATGATGAAGAGGTAGCCCCCGCGGCCCCCCCTCGGCCGCCACCCTTTATGGCACAGCCTGTAGTTGGTGCAGCAGAAGGACAATATCCTAACGATGAGGATCCTTTAGATCCCGGAACTGTAGATCCAGAGAGTGAGCCGGATTTGTGTCCACTGAATTCCTGTAAGGAATTGGCAACTATTCGTAAACAAGTGGTTAAAGAGGGTGATTTGGAGCTGTTAAAAGATCTGACCGTATGCCTGATAATTTACGAAGCAAATCAGAGTCCCAGAGGGGAGCCTATTAATTTTGGTGTTGTCAAAGCACTCCACCATGCGGTTAAGGATTATGGTATTGAATCCCCGTATACAATGAATTTACTTAAGATGGTTCTTGACACATATCTATTATGCCCTCATGACTTAAAAACCTTAGCGCAGTTACTGTTAACAAGTACTCAATATATGATCTGGCATGGAAGGTGGAAAGAATCAGCGGAACAAACGGCAACGGAAAATATTCAGCGTGCCGACGGTGACTACCTTCGTAGAGTGGGAGTCCCGCATCTCTTGGGTGAAGGGGTTTATGCGACAGTGGTTGCACAGGCATAATTGCCCATCGATGTGCTAAATCAGGCAAAAACTCTTGCTTACAACGCCTTTTTAAAAATACCTGATGCCAGGAGACCAGAACAAACCTTTGCTAGTATTAAGCAATCACCCACTAAACCGTGTATGTAATTTGTAGATAAGCTTAAAAATGCTGTAGATAAGCAGGTAGAAAATGCAGGTGCCCATGATGTGATCAAGAATGCTAATGAGGATTGTAAAAAAAAATTGCATCCCATGAAAAATCCTACACTGGTTGAGATGATAAATGCTTGTATCCACATGGGGACTCATACGTATAACACAGTAATGCTGTTTGAGGCATTTTCTACCCTCAGGCTAGGGGCACAGAACTGCTACACTTGTGGCAAACCAGGGCACCTGCGCTGCGCCACAATTGTACGAAAAACAAAGACTGTGAGAGGGAAGCCAGGATGTGCTCAAAATGTAAAAAAGGGAGACATTATGTTAAATATTGTCCATCTAAATTTTGTAAGCATGGTCAACTTATTCCCCAGTCAGGAAACATGAGGAGAAACGTGAGGGGGGCTCACGCGACAACACAAAATACACCCCAGTGACCCCAGCGATGCCACAAAACTTTACAGCCAAACAAGTGGCAGCACCAGAGTGGACCTGGCCACCTCCGAATCAGTAACTGTGAACTCAGTTGTTGTAAAGGAGGTGGCCACTGGTATTTTTGGACCACTGCAGGGTGGGATGAGCGCTTTACTCTTGGGGTGCTCATCAACTACTTTATAAGGCGTTTTTGTACTCCCTGGAGTGATAGATGCAGAGTGTCAGGGAGAGATCAAAATCATGGTATGGACTCCTTTGCCTCCCTTCTATGTCCCATCTGGCTCTCGTATTGCATAATTGATTTATTTAGAGAATCATACACCTCGAACCAAATCATTAGATCAGGGTGAAAGGGGTTTTTGGCTCAACTGAGGCCCTCCAAATCTTTTGGGTTCAAAGATTAACTCACATGCAACCAACAATGAAATGTACACTCCGAGGCGGTAGCCCAGTGCAATCAAACTTCTCAGTCTTATTGATACTGGTGCCGATGTCACCAT
>WAAB01021724.1:0-12137 GCA_013389865.1 Piaya cayana | reverse complement strand
CCAACCATTAAAGGTCAATAATATATAACAGGCATTTATGAACAGCCATGTCTTTACACTATAACTATCTGCTTGTTAGACCATAGGGTGTGCGAGTTAGGAGGATTACCCCCTTGCACCTGCCAGTGACTAAACACATACCTACTTTAAAACCCTTAATTGAGTTATAGAGTTTGATTCATCAAAACATGTCCTCTTTGCATGGGGTCCCTTACCCCTTTCTGAGCTGGTTCATAGGTTTGCCTTACTTCAGCCTTGTCCTGGCCAGATCTTGACCTATGATTGCCTCTAATACCTCCTTCCCTGGAGGTATTTAAGGCATGGGTGGACAAGGTGATGTGGGACACGGTTTAGTGTTTGATAGGAATGGTTGGACTCAATGATCCGGTGGGTCTCTTCCAACCTGGTTATTCTATGATTCTATGATTCTATGCTATGAATTTGTAAAATGTATGTATAAAACCACATATCTGACTTCATTTCTCTGTCATTTCTCTACATAAGCTCATTGAGTGTTATAAAGTTGGGAGAAAAGAAAATAAAAAAACAAAGAAAACTAGAAGAGATATATGAAATTAATTAGTTTCATTATTATGGTTGTGTGTTATAAACACTGAAATTCCCAAAATCTTCCTTTCCGAACATTTTTTAAACTTCTTTCAGGAAACAGATCATGGCTTCCTGTGCTTTAATTACATTTCATCCATTCCAATAATTTTTGCAATCCTTCAAGGTCTCTTTATTTCCTAAGGAAGGAACAAATTTGCTTGAGGTTGGGGTCAGGGAATGGATATAAAGAATAGTCACCATAATAGGAGAGCAAAAAAAAGATCATGCGAACACTAAAATCTGTTTGATTCCTAGATGATTTTAAGTCCATAAAAGCCACTTGTTTCAACTTGGGAGCTCACATATCTTCTGTCTTCACCCATGCTTGATTCAAGGGTCTGTTCAGCTTGACAAACCATAACAACAATACAAGTTGAAATTAATTTCTTCCTATCCAGGAAGAAAGATCCATTAATTGCCACCCAGGTTTCCAGTTTTATTCTTCCACCTCACTACATTGCCAGTCTTGTGGAAGGACATACAATTAAAGAATGATGTGTTTATGTATGTGTTTAATCTGGGAATATCATTTGACAAGTGGAAGGAATGTAATCCCTCTTCTACATGCCCTTTACTGAAGCTGTCTGGTTTATGTCTGCTGTTTATTATAAGGCTGAAGATGCTGTACTTACTGTATTTGTATTCTATTCAAACATTTCCTAAACTTATAATACATTAACTATAGTTTTAAAATTAATATTACTTTTTTGAATTCTGTGTAAATTCTCTGCATTATTATTCACATGTCTCAATGCACAATGGCTTGAGGATTTTTATCAGAATCATAGTACTGATTAAAATGAATGTTTTCTTTGACTTCAGCAGTGTAAGTGCCTCTGGATAGCTTAAGTGGCCATTCTCCAGCTTGAAGCAACTTTGAATTTTGAGAAAAAACTATTGTATTGCATTGGCAGAACAATACTTCTCATACCTGAACAGGCTGAAGCAGTGGTATATGGGCCATAACTAAGGCATTTAGCTACATTTTTCTTTGTATTGTTTCTTCTTATAATAAGTTTTAGACAGGTATGGTTGTGGGGTTTTTTTTAATAAAATATTGTGGCTTTACAGATACATATACAAGTACAAATCAGTGTGCAGAAAAAAACCCAAAATATCTCCTTTTTTAAAAAAATGGAAGAAAAATAATAATAAACAAGTTAGTTCCCCTTTCTAAGACATTTCTTTGCAACCAGACAGTTCAGAACCCTGCTGCCAATATCCACAGGGAGCTCTTACTCTTAAGAGAATAAGATAATTTCATAAGTTGAAATTCAGCCTTGTACCATACAGGTAAAGGGACAAAGTAAAACACAACCTATTTTAAGCAGCCTGCTTCCTCTTCCTGCTACAGTAATATCTGTTTTGTGGTTACATTACTCTGAGATGATAGAGCTGGGACGGTTTCTGCATGTTTTGGTTGATTTTTTGTTTGGTTACATGGAGTTTGGGTGTGAGGGAGAGTCATTTTGGTTATTTTAACCCACATAAATATTTTGAAAAGGATGGAATATTTATCTTCTTTTTTTCTTTTCTCTTTTTTTATTCATCATACTTACAGGGACTATTAAAGAGCAGTTAGGACTGAGATGTCATAAAAAAACCTGTGGAAAGTTCTCATGTTCCCTACTACCACTAAGGAAATACTTTCTTATTCCTCCATTTCCTGCAATAACTCATTTTTTTCTTTTCACTATTAGTAATATACTTTTTAAAATTAATACTGTGTGCCTTTTTACCAGCCAGCCATCAGGTTAGGATAAAGTAACTTATCAACCTTATGTTAAAAAATATTCAACCATAATGTAAAATATCCATACCCATTCCATCCCCTGCCCTTTCATTTCCCTTTAAATCATCTACAGCAGTTTTGAAACCAAATCTGTTGGAGAAATCTTTTTTTTTTTTAATCAGGGATTGATGCCATCTAAAATGTTCAGAAGGGCTGGAAACTACAATCAACATTTGGCTTTCATGAACCCCTAGAGAGCCACTGCTGCCACACATGAAATCCACAAAAAATAGTACAATCTCTGGTTTTAGAGTAGTCTTTGTGGAGGTAACAAGTCTGTTGCAACAATAGAGGACAACCAGCACAGGCATTTCCCCTTGAAGTGCAATTTTTATTTTCTGTTGTTAAAAAACAGCATTTTTTTTTTCCTGACTTCAGTGGAGCTATTTCTTCTGTCAGCTGTTGAGGTTCTGGCCAGCAGTTTCCAATTGCTTGATTTTATGGTAATTTCTGAATCAGAGAGCTACACGGATGGTCCCAGACTGCAGATTTTTCCCTTCTATTTTAGTAAATCTTTTATTAAATCTAAATAGAATTTGAGAAAAAAACCAAGGATTTGGTACCAAATATTGCTATCCTGCAGATTTTTATAGGAATACAATGCAGTTATCTCCCTAGGTAGTCATTTGACATAGGTATGAAGTAATATAAATTAAAAATATCTTTTTCTGTCATATTTATAGCAAATAGTGAATTTAAATAATTTGAGTTAATTACTGCAGGTTTGTGAAAAAACACAGTTTGACATGTCCACAAGTTTCAGTTACTGTATGTGGAATGTAATTATGTGGAGTACAAAGCTCCCGGGGAAGCTGTATTTGTCAAAGACACCTTATCTGAAATGGAATGATTTTTTTTTTTTTCAAAAATTTAAAAATAACATAGTTTTTGTCAATGGTTGATCACCTGCTAGATCCTCCTGTTAGAAGCTGAGTGGACTGAGTGAAAAGAGAAAATCATCTCAATCTCAGAAACATATCTGCTACATAGATGTGTAAATGCAATTTTATTTTTTTGAGGTTTTTCTAGACACATTTCATGACTCTTCTATGTACTTTTGTTCACTTGGTGAAAGCTAAGACTACACCTTACTTTGTTTCAATGTAAGTCTTTGCAACAAGAAACTTGATAATGGTAATTTATCAGCTGATTCATTAAGGAATTTTAGGAGTCATTTTCTTAAATGCGTTGTAGCAGTTTTAGCAGCCAACAGTTCCTTAAGAAAACTCATCCGGTCCTGGCAGCTGTGATTTTAGGAAACATACAGCAAATGTACTGTGTTCCACATACATACTCCCAAATCCCATGCAGTTAAGAACTTAAAAATAAAATAAAATAAAATAAAAATAGTCATAATATACTGTAGAAAAGGAGCAGGAGGCCTGAGGTCTAAGGAAAGTGGCAGGGGAGGGAAATTAGAATTTTGCTGTGGTACTAAGCCTAGGCAGTTTAGCAGCTTTCCTTTTTGTCCTTGTGAGATACTCATTTGCTCCAGTGCCACAATGCTGGGATAAATAGTTGTGTTTCTATGAGCTCTGCAGCTTCATCTGTAGAACTTCCATTGTAGAAATGCCGATTAAAATTTCTGTTATGCTTTAAAATAAATAAAGTTTCAGAGTTATTATATTTGATCCCCTCTAAAGCATCTGTGAATTTCATTTGCATCTCACACAAAACAGATTGACAATAAAATCCGTTTTATTTGGGTTACTGTGATAACCCCAAATAAGCCTAAATTCTATCTGTTCGTAATTACTAACATTCATGGCTTTGTAAACTCCTTGCCCTTCTGATGTCATTAGTTTTCTTGGTAGTAATGTTGTTTTAACATCTAGCATGGAATTTATATCTGTTTATTTTTGACAAACAGTGCAACAGACATGTATGAAGACATCCATTATCTTTTTTTTCTGCTTAAACAATTGTGTATCCTTTCTATTGTGTCCTTTATCAAAATCACTCCAATTATTATAATTAAAATTTCTTTTTTTTTCTTTTTACTAAGGAGCTGAAAAATATGGTTTTGACAGGTTTTACAGTGGTTTGATCTGAACTCCTGCTTAGAGTACCAGTAAAAGCCTTTTAAATTATTTGGGTAAATAGGACTTTCATATCTGCAATATTACAACTTTTTTTTTCCAGTTAACTGGAAATAAGCAGGGCAAGAAGAAAGGTCAAGAGTTCTTTTTGACATAAAGTATGCTCCCCCACATCTCGCTCTATTACATTTTTGCTTTGGCACAAGGCAGAACCTTCTTATTGTCCTTCACAACTAAACATTTTATTGCTGTATCCTTAGCTGATATACACACCTAAAAAGTAGTCATAGTGGCATGTTACTCTCTAATGTGACCACTGTGACTCAGTATAATTCTTAAAGAGTGTTGCTCTTGTGTTCTGTTCACATTGGTGTAGTGAAAAAAAAAATCGTCATAATAGAAGATAAAATATGAAAAAAGTGAAAGCTAGAATACCATTTAGCTCCACAAGCCTATAAATTAGGTGAAAAATGTGTCTATAAATAGTTTCTTCCCTATTGACCATTTTCAACATAAGAACTTAGGTTATCATCACTTCATATTTGTATGAATTTCTAGAAAAGAGTCTATGTAAATGAGAATATATTTCCTTGCCTGAAAATGCAAGCAAGTTTTACATAAGAGTATATTTTCTTGTTTAGACATTCAGAAATTTCAGTAATCTCGTATTATTTGTACAAGTAAACAATGGTCTGGTGCCATTTTCATTTATACAGCACATTGGTACGTGGAATGCAATTAAAGCAAATATTTCCCGGACTAAATGATTGTGACACTCACCTTCCCACGTGGTAATATTATTCCACTGATTTTGATTGCTGACCAATTAGTTAAAAATATATATAATATGTGGTTTTCTGGGTTTCTAATAAAAAGACAAGCTGATACATGAGAATTAACTGTAGGAAAAATAATTTGTGATGATGCATTGGCAACAAATCCATGTATATATAGCCAAAGATGAAATATCAAACAAAATCATGGATATATTGAAATAAATGAGTGGTACAAGGAAAACAAGCATGTACTTGGACACACGGACATTTGGTGCAACTAGGACAGCTGTGGACAACAGCAAACTAGAGTATCAGCACACTTGGGGCTGCTAGCACATTGTTACCTAGAAAGAGGTCAGTGACATGAGTAATTTCTCACATCTGTTGAAGCCTTCTTGAAATCCACTAGACCAAAGACTACATCTGTACTGATTTTTCTTCCAAATATTCTTAGGAGCATATTGCAGACGTGTTCCTTATCATGTTATCCAAGGCAACATAAACACCATGTGTGTCCAGAAAGAAAAAATAATTGTTTGCCTTTGGAATATCTTGGATTCCTGACCAAGTGAAAATAGCTGCAGTTCACCACACTGCCAACCACTGTCAATAATCTCAGCAGCAAGACACTCCAGGCAGCAAAGTACAGATGAAGAAGGAGTTTTATCACAGGACTTCTAGTAGGGCACTAACTACAAGTTACTTCAATCGAAACACATTCATTATAGTTTAATAAACTGTACATTTCTACATAAGAAACACCCCAGCTCCAGTTAATTCAGGTCACAAGAAAGTAAAATTTACAAGAAATTAAAAATAAGGCTAGTTAATGCAACAATCAGTAGATATGCACTATGTTTCAAGAATAACAGTTGTTTCATTTTAGAAATCTGCTTAATTTGAATTTCAGCCAAAGCCTACTGAAGTCAATAGAAGGCTTGAATTTGCACTATGAACGTTATAGCATGCCAGTGTATCTTCCTCTTAGGCCTAAATTGATGTAGTCTAATTTAGGGTAGCTGAGATGCCCATCCTTGGAGCCAAGTTACAAACAGCTACAGAGAATGGTTTTCTGTTTTGTTCTGTTTTTTTGTTTTTACGGTAGAGCCATGACATTTCAAAATAATCTTAGTAACAGATGTGAATCCCCCAAAGACTCGCAGAAAACTGTGATATACATGATATACTTAGCTACTCAGATCTTTCCACTGCTACTGTAATACACTTCAAATGGATACAGTTCAATTAATATAGAATAATATAATGTAATCACAGGCTACTAAGAAAGAAAGAGGTTAAGCACTTGAAAGAAGAAAGGAAATATTTATGTTATTCACTCAAAGTAATAATATTTTTCATTGCACAGTACCAACTATCAACAAATCCTGCAGACCATTTCAAGTGAAGTATTGAAAACTGGGAGTGAGCTTGTAACTACATTTTCAAAATGTGATCTCCTCAGTTTAAAGGCCAAATTTCTCTGCTAAGTCCAAACAGTGTAGAAAAAATGAAATATTTCTCAATGGGGTGATGTAAAATGTTTACATAACCTACATCTCCTGTTTGATCAACAAGATCAGTATCTTACATAGTTTTATCTGAACAAATTTTTACTTATGTGTGTAACAAGTTAGGATACTATACATCAAACATAGTACAAATTACACAGTTTTTTAGCTATTGAAGATCCAAAAGTAGAAGCAAAGGTGCTACCACAAATAAGGAAGGTCTAGGTCAGATCTCATAGATATTTGAGGCTCTACCCACATTAAGGTATGTAGCAATATTGGAACAGATGACAAAACAATGCAGTAAGTAGAGACAACTGGGAGATTTCTTTCAGAAGTTCACTCTTCTACAAATTAAAATTAGGACTTTAAGTTCCTAATTCAATGTAAATTAACCAGAGACTCTACATTTACAAAAATTTTCACTGATTGGTAAACATCCAATGGAAATTTCTCCAGGTGAAGCTGAGCAGTTTTTGATAGTGGAAGTATATATCCAGTACTGAAATGCAAATTAATGAATAAGAGATGAAGTAGTTTGAAATTTTTCCATTTAACTTCAGATAATTTCAGAATTTTATTTAACATACTAGTTTTAGGGCTAGAGTTTTAATTAAGAGTTGCTTTTGCTCCTTCTGATTTTAGATGCTTTCTAGTAGGTCCTATGGTAAATGAAGTCTTCCCCTCTCCTTGGGCTCAACTTGAACATAGATCTCAGTACCACAAGTCAGCACCAGAGTGGCTGGGTAGATGAGGACATAACAGTGGATGCCATCTATTCAGCAAGGCTTTTAGGCTTTTGACAGTGTCACCCATAGCATCCTTACAGGTAAGCTTATGAAGTGTGGCTTAAATGAGTCAACAGTGAGGTAGATTGAGAACTGGCTAGATGGTAGAGATCAGAGTGTTGTCACCAGTAGTGCAGAATCCAGTTAGAACTTTGTGGCTAGTTGTGTTGCCCAGGAGCCACTCTGGGTCCAGTCTTGCTAAACATATTTGTCAATGACCTGGGTGAGGGGATAGAGTGTACCCTCAGTAAGTTTGCTGATGAAGTAAAACTGGGAATAAAAACATCTTCCAAATGATATTAATTTAAGCCTGCCATGATATACATAGGTTTACTTTTGGGTGTTGAATAGGTTTTTTTATTAGAAATTTTAGAAAAAAACCAGAAAATTCAAAAAATCTTGTCCCTTGTTTTAAAATAAATATTTTTTTCCACCATAGAAATGTCATCCACATTTATAGTGATCAAAGATGTTTTGGTTTAGGATGATCTCTGGTCTGAGATTTCTCACAAATTTTACCTCTGGTTCCTAAATGAGCTGACTAATAATCAGTGGCTTATTAGAAAAGCATCGAGAATTAATATGTCTTTTCAAGCTGCCTGTAATGTCAAAAGCCTTCCAGCAGCATTTAATATACGTACACAATTTTTATGTATTGAAGTGCTGAAATTTTACAATGTTAACAAGTATGATGAGAATATCAACTAAACATGACTGTGTAGTCCAGATTTCCATCTCCAATGCAGCTGCAGCAAGTAACTGGACTGCTAATCAAAGCAGCATTATAATTTAGAACTGATGAGAAAAGTAGTAGCTGTCAGAAGGGAATGACAGAAAGGAGGCAGCTGCTTTCATATCATTTTAGTGTCCATTTCTTTAATGAGCCTAAGGAGACAATTCTCTGCTAACTATTCATTAATTAATGGAATTTATGAGAAGAGCTATCAGTATGCAAACAAATAGAGAAGAGGAGATGATGGCCTTCTGTTTACAGAGAATGAGTAAAATGAGGAAAGGAAACTCTTGAATAAAGTAAATGACCAGAAAGAGGTGTTGAACAAAATGCCAAGTTGCCAGTTCTTCAGTTGGGCAAGAGTGAAGTGTGACTTATAGCTTAACAGAAGTATATTACTAAGCTCAGCTTCTGAAATATTCATGGCCAGAAAGAAAGAAAGAAAGAAAGAAAGAAAGAAAGAAAGAAAGAAAGAAAGAAGCAAGCAACCTAGAGAATTCAGCAGATGGCTCTTCCACTTCTAAAGTGAATACTAATATTTTGCCATGACTTGATAGTACTAATAAATGCTTGGATAGATTCTGCCAGGAAACACTCTTCTTCCAGCTTATCTTTCAAAGTTATTTCAGTGGATTGCCCTTTGCTTGAGAAGTCTGAGATGCCTGGATTGAATTTTGGAAGGCAAACTATATTCTGTCCAAGCCATAAATAACTGAGTGTGTAGAGCAAATCATACCAAAATCAACCTGCAGAGATTAATAAAAGGAAGACAATATCATAGTGCTAGGCATCAGCCAAATTCAGTCAGGATGGAGATCCTTTATGTATTTATGACATCCTAGGGTAGCTGAGACTGCACGATTGGTCTCATGTTATCTGTCCACATGCGATTCTTTGAGCCTCCTCACACAACTTGAATTCCTGTAATATTAAACAACCTTAAGCCAAAATCCAATTTGTGCTTTTTTGTTCTGATCAGAAAGTGTAAAGTAGTTGGATTTAGATGTATTGGTACTGAAGAAAACTGTCAATAATAGTGATTCTATCCACTTTCTACTAGGGGTATTTATGTAGGACATGCTAGGAACAGGGTGGAGCTTAGCTCTTTAAAGATTTGATATTAGCAGCTTGTGTCAGAGCTGACAGAGAAGACTGGGCATGCAAGACAGACTCCAGTAGTAAAAGCCTCAAACAGTATCATGGAATCACAGAACCGCAGAATTATAGAATGGTTTGGGTTGGAAGGAACCTTAAACATTGTCTAGTTCTAACCCCCTGGCCCAGTCACAGGAAGGGAGACTCTCACATGACCAGGCTGCTAAAGGCCCTATCTAACTTGTCCTTGAACACTTCTAGAGATGGGGCATCCACAACTTCCCTGGTAACCTCTTCCATTGTCTCACCACTTTAATTGTGAAGAATTCCTACATGTATGCCTTCATGTTTTGGAGATTTACATTAGACAGTCTATAGTGACAATCACACTTGTACAACATGCCACTCAAATAAGCCTGTTCCACAGAATCTTTTACATATGAAGTAGCCAAATACAAGAATTTCATTCTTGACGCTATATACCACACACAAACTGTTCCACACATGGTCACAGGGTGGATGGTTATACCACATGCTTTTTCTCCTAAAATTTCTGTATGTCTGAAATGTTAAACATTTTTCTCAATGTCTGTTCTTTTGGGTGGATGGTGGAGAAATACACAAAACCCAAAAAGATCTGAGCAATGATATCCAAGGTCTTAAGCAATGGCTTAATGCAAAACATGTCTGGAATGCATCATAGAAGAAGAATTTTTTTAAAAANAAATAGGCTATGATTAAAAAAATGTCACTAAACCATAAATATGAAATAAAAAATGTGTATTTTTAAAACATTGGCTTAATGCTTAAACCAGTCTTGCAGCTCTGTCTGATCTCTTTTGTATGTAAGGTGTAATCTGCTCAACTACTCTTCTTGACTCCTTGGAATGACAGTACCAGTTTTCTAGGGGAAAAGACCATAGTTATACAACAACTTTCTGCTTGTGTGAACTTAATTCATTGACTCTAGCCTGGTTCTATACTTCAAAATTATTCCAGTACAAATATGAAATAACAGAAAATAAGTAGCGTAATTAAGAAGTAAACAAATTCTAGTAGAGCCCTTCTCAATACTTTCATGGAGAACCATGTGGTAGGAGGTGGAAGCCTGTCTTGTTTCACTGTAAAATATTCTCTTGATTTCTAACAGTACATAGTTTTCTTGGCCTAACCAGTTCATTGATGTGAATAAACTGTAATATCCATTGAGATTAAATCACGTACTCCTTATTACAAACAGGCATTCAGATTTGAACACTGGCTTCTATATTTTGATGAGAAAGAAAGGTTTAAAAATTTTGACCATTTATGTCCTTTCATTGCTAAAAATATATGCTATTTCATATTTAATCCAAACATCAGTGAAAATATTACACAGAGGAATACTTTTATCCCAAATTAGCTGACATGAGTATCACAGCAATGGTGTCTATTGGAAAAAAATGGGTGGATTGTTCAAGGTAGCACACACAGAATCTGGTGCCAGGATGCCAAAAATTTCAAAAGTATTCTAAGACTCTAAGTTCAAAACAATATCAAGGCTATCAGGGAAGAAGAGAGAGGGGTTGTTTTTAAGGGGAGCAAGGAAAGAAACAAAATTATCATTTCCTACCTTTGTATTTTTTTAAACTTTGAAATAACCAGTTGAGCAGCTCTCACACCTTCATGGCCTCACTGCTGAGCACTAGCATTTCTGGCCAAGACAACAGATAGGTGGCAGCTACCAAAATACCAAATAGCTGGTGCATATGAAAACCCCGTTCTCCCCTACTGTGCTTGGAGAATTCATGGAATATGGACAACCCAACACTAAGTTCAGGAGCCATGCAGGTGGAGCATGTAACAGTGACTCAGAACTCCAAAATTGGCTCAACTAGTCAAACCACATTAAAGCATTACATTAATAGCTTTATCTACTTCTTTAACTTAATAAATTTTTCCTCTAAAACAACTTGCCTCTCCCATAAAACAAAATCTCCAACACCATCTGTAACAAGTAATTCTAAATTTATTTTATGGTTAATTGTTTATCAAAGTTGATGAAAGCTAGTTTTCATATGTGAAGTCTAGGCACAGTGTTCTTATCTTGTTAATGCTAACAGGATGTCTGAACAAATCCAGTGAAAATGTAGCCAACTTCCTAAGACACAGGAAAAAATAATAAAAATCTCTCTGTAATGGTTTGATTCTGAATAGTTTATTCTGAAGGGGCCAAAATCAAACCATTACACTCTCTCTCTCCCTTTCTCTCTCTCTGTATTGGTACAAAGAATGTAATAAAAATTATGACTGAGAAATATATGAAGATAGCCAACCTAGTGAGAAATTTGTATGCTGTAATACATCAAGATACATCATCCCCTTCCAAGTCTTTGATTAACCCCAACTGTAAATTAACATTTAAATCTATGTGCTGTTAATACTAATTTTCTTGTTCCAGGTCTCATTAAATGAAACTTGCCTATATATCTCATCAGAAATGACAGCAGAAATTAATAATGATTAAATACTTTCCAGTTTTCTCTCTTATGACATGAATTGCAGGACAACTATTTTCAAAACAAAAGCTGAATCTTCTCTCTAGATTTCTGGAACATTTTTTTAGTTCTATGGTTTTTTTCTTCATTCCTGAGAGATATCAATAATTTCTTTTCATATTTAATGAAGGCCTGAGAGTAGTAAAATTAAAAATTTCATATCCTTAGAAGTTAAACCAAGAATTATTACTAATTTAAATTAAAAATAATTATATTATCTTACTGTTCCTTGCATAATTTAAAGACAAACAGTATAAAAA
>WAAB01021721.1:8250-23724 GCA_013389865.1 Piaya cayana | reverse complement strand
CAACACCCCCAGGTCCCTCTCCTCCAGGCAGCTTTCTAGACAGACTTCTCCTAGTCTGTAGCTCTGTATAGGGTTGTTGTGCCTCAAGTGCAGGACCCAGCATTTGGCCTTGTTAAACCTCATGCCATTGGTCTCTGCCCAGCAGTCCAGCCTGTTCAGATCCCTTTGGAACCTCCCTACCCTCCAGTAGATCCATGCTTCCACCCAGGATCCATGGAGTCCCAGGTTGGGGGATGCACTCTGGAGTGCAGGGGGTAGCTCTGCTTCATCCCTGAGATGGGTGTGAGTGTGGGTGCATGTTGGTGTGGGTGTCAGTGCCAGTGTGGGTGGGTATGGGGGGATGCTGTGAGTGAGGGTGGGTGTGAGTATGGGTGGGAGTGAGTGTGAGTGGATGCGAGTGTGTGTGGGGTGTGTATGTGTCAGTACAGGAGTAGCTGTGTGGGTGCGAGTGTGAGTGTGGGGGGCTGTGGGTTTGTGATGTAGGTGTGAGTGTGAGAACCTGTGAAGGTGAGTTGGTGTTGATGTGCACGTGTGAGTGCAGGGGTGTGTGAGTGTATGGGTGTGTGTGTATGTGTGAGAGAGTGTGATCATGGTGTGTGCACCCAGGTGTAAGTAAGTTTGGGTGTGGATGCAGGTGTGAATGTTGTGTGTGTGCATGCGGGGTGTCAGTGGGAGTGTGTGTGTGAATGTGAGTGTGAATGTGTGAGTCTGTGTGTGTGTTTGACAGTGGGTGTGAGTCTGTGTGTGTGGCTGCAAGGGGTGTGTGAGCGTGGGTGAGAATGTGTGTGTGGGGTGGGTGTGTGAGGGGGCGTGTGCCAGCGTGGGTGTGTCTGTCAGTGTGGATACCTGTGTGTGTCAGTGTGTCTCTCTGCCTCTTTCTCTGTGTGTGACTGTGTGTCTCTCAGTGTGGGTATCAGTGTCTGTGTCAATGTGTGTGTGTGTGTGTGTCTGTCAGTATGTCTGTGTCAGAGTGTCTGTCAGTCTGTGTGTGTGTGTGTGTGTGTGTGTCGCTGTGTGTGTCTGCCTGTGTCTGTCTGTGTGTCTGCCTGTATCTGCCTGCCTGTGTGTGTGTGTCTGTGCCTGCATGTCTGTGTGTCTGTCTTTGTTGCTGGGTCTGTGTGTGTCTGTCTGTGTATCTGTGCATCTGTCTGCATGTCTGTGTGTCTGTCTGTGTATCTGTGTGTCTCTCTGCATGTCTGTGTGCCTGTCTGCACCTCTGTGTGTGTGTGTGTCTGTGTCTGTCAGTGTATTAGTGTGTCTGTCCATGTGTCTGTGTCTGTCTGTGTGTCTGTCTGTGTGTCTACCTCTGTCTGTGTCTGTGTGTCTTTCTGTGTCTGTGTGTCACTCTGTCTGTCTGTCTGTATCTGTCTGTCTGTGTCTATGTCTGTCTGTGTCTGTGTGTCTGTCTGTGTGTCTGTGTGTCTGTGTGTCTGTCTGTGTCTGTCTGTGTGTCTGTGTGTGCCTCTGTGTCGTTTTTTGTCTTTATTGCTGTGTTTGTCTGTATGTCTGTCTGTGTCTCTGTGTGTATCTGTATGTGTTTGCATGTCTGTATGTGTTTACATGTCTGTACGTCTATCTGTGTCTGCATGAGTCTGCCTGTGTATCTGTGTCTGTGTGTCTGTCTGCGTGTCTATGTGTGTCCGTCTGTGTCTGTGTCTGTGTCTGTGTCTGTGTCTGTATCTGTGTGTTTCTCCGTGTCTGTGTGTGTCCGTGTGTCCGTCCCGGTGTCGGTGTGCCTGTCGCTGTTCCCCTCCGCCTGTCCGTGCCCGCAGCGCCCCCTGCTGTCCCCGCGGCGGAAGCGCCTGGGGATGGGACAGGGAGAGGGAGCAGCGCGGGGCACAGGGATGGGGCGAGGTCGCCGAGCCCTAGAGCGGGTTGGCTTGGAAGGGACCTTAAAGATCATCCAGTTCCACGCCTCGCCGTGGGCAGGGACACCTCCCACTGCATCAGGATGCTCAAAGCCTCATCCATCCTGGCCTTGGACACCTCCAGGGATGAGGCAGACGCGACTTCCCTGGGCAGCCTGGGCCAGAGACTCACCACTCTCATAGTGAAGAAATTCCTGCTTATGTCTAATCTACTTCTTCCCCCTTCCAATTTAAACCATTCCCCCTCATCCTAGCACTTCGTTCCCTTGTAAAAAGCCCCTCCCCAGCTTTCCTGTATCCCCTTCAGGTTCTGGAAGGTCACTATAAGTTCTACCTGGCGCCTTCTCTTCCCCAGGCTGAACAATCCCAGCTCTCTCAACCTGTACTCACATAGGAGGTACTCCAGCCCTCAGACCATCTCCATGGTCTCCTCTGGACACGTTCCAACAGTTCCATCTCCTTCTTATGTTGGGGATTCCAGAACTGGACACAGGACTCTAGATGAGGTCTCACAGGAGAAGAATAGAGGGCCAGAATCCCCTCCCTCGCCCTGCTGGCCACGCTGCTTTGGATGCAGCCCAGGATAGGGTTGGCCACCTGGGCTGCAGGTGAGCATTGGTAAAGCAATGAAGAGGTGAAGTGATAGAGTGAGATGCATCCACAGGACTGGGTTCTTTCAATGCAGGGATACTCCCACATTGTCCCAGCACACCAGGTGGTCCCGAGCACCCTGCAGGTGTCACCTCTCGCCATCTGGGCATGGCCTCCTATTTCTTTTCTGCTCTTTGGGAGTTTCCTTCTCCCTTTAGGACTTTTAGCCATCGTTACACTGAGTTATAGCTGCTTCTGCTTCACTCTGCGAAAATCCTGGATTTCTCTTTCTGTGTTTGTGTGCTGATGTGACCCAGAGTAGGTTGTCCTGTCCCACCTCTCTGATTCAAGCTCTTCTCAGCCTACAAAGCCAGCCATCCCTTCCTGGGTCACCTATCATTACAGTTAATCTCTCAAAAAGGAAGATAGATCCTGCCCTGCAGAAAAGCACACAGGAAGGGGCATCCTCTCCATTTGTGGCGAAAGAAAGGATGGAAATATAAAAAAACTAAAAATAAAACAGAGCAGGGAAATCCTAACTATTGAAAATTGAGCGTTAGAGGGGAAAGAAATACTCTTGAATGCCAGATTCAGACTGGCCGGGCAGAGTTCAGAAACAACAACAAAAAAAGTTTGGTGGAAACCAGATACTCGCCATGAAAACTTGCAGTTCTTTGTTGATCAAATGTTTCCATGGAAGAGCTCTGTTTACCCGCCACTCACTGGCTTGCCAGGATGCTGTGCAGCTGGGCGGGCAATGCCCAGAGGAGAGGAAGGGAGCGGAAACAGTCCCAGAAAATTTGGATGCAGCTAGGAGGCCTTGGGAGAGAGCAATGAGCCCCTGTTTGCCTTTTCTTTCTGTGCAGTTCTTTCGCCTGTGCAGTTCAGTGTATGGAATACATTAATTTTTCATGGACAACACTCTTCAGAGGCCAGAGGAGTAGTCTCCTGGGATTTTGAGGAGAAACCTGCTGGAAAAGTTCAGCAGGTCCAGCCATGGTGTGGCTGCACATCTAGAAGTACATGAACAGAAACGAGGGACTACTGGGAGGAGAAAAAAACATCTCTGAAAGCTCAGACTCACATGTTGAACAACCAAATTTCCTTTTTCACAGTGGAGACATGAAGTAGTTGTGCTTTTCCATCATGAGCCCACCCCAGGATCCTGCTGGGTACAGCTTTTGGAGCCAGGGAGGTGCCGACTGCCTCTGACAACATTTTCTTACAACACCACTGGGACTGGCAAGGCAGAGCCACAAAAGTGAAAGGCTGGATTTGAAACCCACCACTTGGACCCAGACAAAATGAAACAGGGAGAAGTAAAAACAAGGGGAAACTTGGCTGCGGCTGCTCCTTTCACAGGCTCCTTGCACTGGGTCATAAGAAACCAGTCCATGGAGAGGCAGGCATGTTACCGTCTGCTGTGCTGTGTCCTGGGGAGCTGGGGAAAGGGGCCAAGCAGAGACTGGATCCTGGAAAGCAGCCCATGCTGCCTGCCAGCGTGAACTGCCAGAGGTGGGAAGTGGGGAAAGTCATGCATGGCCTCCCCATCTCCTCTGCCACTGGCATGGGATGGCTTGGCAGGAGCCTTCAGGATGTTGCCCTCCCTGTCTGCAGCAACCATTGGGAACACCTGAGTGTCTGCCTGCTCTGCACCCCCTTTTCAGCACCCAATGATGATTTGGATGTTTCATTCCCACACAGGGAAAAGGGGGTTGGGACCTTCACTGTCCTTTGAACCTCTGATTCTTAGGCTTGGTGCATCACATGCTGCTCTTGGTTGCATCCCTCTCTTCCTTGCCCAATCATTGTGTGTTTCCCAGCTCACCACTGTTTTCCCACTGTTCCACAGTCCAGTGCCCTCAACACACACTTGACAGGGGCTGTCCCTTGCTCTCTGTACCTCCAGCTTTGGTTCTGATGGGAACCTGACTGCAGCACTCGCAGTTTTGTTGTTTATGAGGCTGTGCTCACCAACACCAGCCAAGCGCCTGGTGGGGACAGGTCTTGATCCTCCTTCCCCACCGTCTTCATGCTCAAGTGTGTGTTTAGGATTCAACCATCTTTTGGGCTCTGTCTGGTCCTTCCCTGGTCCCTTCCCTGTCTCTCCTCTCCCCTCAAAGACGGTAAGTGCCTCTTCAGCACGCCCCGCTCCAGCATCTCATCTCAACAGTCCAAGCATTCACTGTGTGCCAAACTGGCAGGCAGCTTGCTTTCCTGGCATGTGGCCTCCTTGGCTCTCCATCCAGACTGATTTATTTTTATTGTTTTATTTTCCCCCGTCTTTTAAAATCCACCATTGGTTTTAATTAGGTGGCCGTGGACTTGCAGCCCTTTTGAGAGATGAGGGCTTTCAAGAGCAGGAAAGTGGAAATATGGCGTGGTGGGTCTGGTAGCAGCAGTGCCGCAACCCAGCTTGGGGTGACCCAGCTCATCTTGCTTTTGACAGCGAGCCAAGGGCCAAAAGGTGGACGAAGTATTTTGACTTATTCCAGTGCTCTCCTGGTTGCCCTGCAGCTCCTGGAGTCCCACTATGGAAAACATCACCTCAAGGAGCCAGCACTGGTGCCAGGGTGAGAGGAGAGTTGGTGGCAGAGAAAGCTAATAGGGGCAGGTTCCCAGCCCTAAGCAACAGGTAAAAAACCAGGGAAATGGCAAAGAAAAAGGGAATGACTGAACGTCCTCTGCAGGGCCCCTGTCCTGGACAGGTTTGGACACTCCTTGGAGAGAAGGTGCTTACGCAGATGACACTCATGGTCAGCTTGGAGAAAGCAGAGGTAGGTCCCAGCCCTGGGACTTCCCTAGAGTGGTTTAACCTCATCTCTGAATGTCCCCCTGCCTGTCTCTGAAGTTGCCTCCTTGCAGAGGGTTTGTGCACTCTGTGCTCCCTGCCCATACAATCAGTTAGGTGCAGAGCCTGTCCTCTACAGCCTTCCCACTGTGAGACACATTAATTCCTTAGGGAAAAAAAGAAAAAGGAAATTATTTTCTCCTATTGCTCCCATTTGATCTAGGCCTGAGGGGCTGAAGTGCTTCAGGGAATCTGATGCAACAAAAGGTATTTCAGAGGGCTGAGTCTCGGTTGTGTAATCTCTGTGTACAAATGTTGGAGCAAGTGAATGGCTCTGGTTCAACAGGACTTGCAAATACATCCTGGGACAGTTCTTAGGATAACCAGGGTTCAGCTCCACCCAGGACATCCCTGATATGGGGTGATCAGTAGACATGTCCCATAGACATTCTCTTTGCAAGTTTGAGTTGAGCAGATGTGGTCCATGCTTTACTCATGGTCCAGCATGCAGGCAGACTGGAGGGATGAGCAACCTCTGATAGCAGCTGAGAAGGGGTTTGTATTGGGCATCTGCTCCTGGGCCAGCATCTGCATCTTGCTCCTGGGTAGCAAACATATTTGCCCCCAGTGGAGATGTGGCATGTGTGGGAAGCAGCTTGCTGTCTTTGCTGCCATCCAAACAGCTACTGGGAGTTCCAGCTTCTCCCTCCACCCTCCCCAACATCTGGGAGAGAAGGCAGTGAGGGCAGAGGTCATCTCTGCCCCAGGACTGAGCTCCATGACTGCAAGACTGAGCCCATAAAGCCCTACATGCCTTGTCAGTCCACCGAAATATCTCATTCCCTCCACCCTGATGTTGTTCTTTCATTTTATTTTTAGATCTGCTGCTCCCGTTAGTTTTTTTCTATTTGTTTTTGGTTCTTATTATTCCTGGCTTCTTCCAGTGTTTTGGTTTCCCTCCTCAGTCCTCGTCCGGATGTTTATTCTCACTGTTTGTTTTTATACTTTCCCAAGGTGCCTCCTGGTTGCAGCTAGGCAGAGGTCTGTGTTTGGACTGGGCAAGTGCTCGCGTAGCTGGGCTGGAACCAGCTGCCAGAGCATCACCCAGAGAAACAGAACTGGTCCAGGAGAGAAGAAGACCTGGGGATCGAAGACTGCTTTTCAGCCTGCTTGCTTTCTCAACTGGGCACCTCAGCTGCTTTCCAAGGATAAGCCCCATTTAGGAGCACGGCTGGTGTATGAATGTGGCAGCTCCTTCGATAGAAGGGCTTACAGCAGGGTAAAGAAAGCAGCGGGAAGGAGTTAACCCCTCTCTGAGGAACTTATAAGGACAAATGCAGTCATGTAACCAAGGTCACATGGAAGATCTCTGCCTTGGGAACTGCTTTTCCCATGGCTCTATTTGTTCTTATTGCCAGCGTGGTTATGCCTTAGGTTTTCTTGAAAATGAAGCATGGTCATTCAGTGCCTCCACCTACTAAAACAGAAAAGTTTTCTTTTTGCCTTATTTTAGGATAAATAGGTTTTCCAGAGAAGTTGTGGAAGCTCCATCCTCGGAGGTGTTCAAGGCCAGGTTGGATGGGGCTTTGAGCAGCCTGATCCAGTGGGAGGTGTCCCTGCCCATGGAAGGGAGTTGGAACTGGATGGACTTTATATTTCTTTCCAACCCAAACCAATCTATGATTCTATGAAGTCTGGCTCTCTTCCTTCCATGCTCTTCCTTCCCATCCCTGTTGTGCCTGGATGTGTCTGCATCCTCCTCTCCCTGCTCATCCAGAAATGTTTCTCAAACTTTTTTTTGGCTCCAGCTAAGACACATCACCATGGAGCTGATGGAAAGAGCTGTTCCATTGCTTCATGGACTTACAGGCTAAGATCACATATGTAACTGAGGTTTATCCTGAGTTTTGGAGGCAGGGACTGAAGGGTGCACATGGTCGAAGTCGTGGGTGCTAATTATGTGCTCACTTGTGCTCTCACCTACTGCCATGAGGGTTACAATAAACCCCCCACCCTCAGACTTTTGCTTAATTTTCTGTCAAAATGGGAGGAAAAATGAGGCAGTGTGAAAAAGAGACTGCGATATCTCATGTTAGAGAGCTGTGGTGGCTCTGGATGTTTTATTGTACCTGTACACATCCCCCGCCACAGATGCTGAATTTCAGACAGACACAAGCACGTGTCTGCATGCTGCAAGAACTGTCCTGGTTTCCCTTGTTATTTATTCCAGTACAAGGGCATAGATTTTTTGTTTATTTTATTCTTTAGGAGTTCATTTATGTTTATATTCCCACCCTACAACATTTTTGCTGGTGAGTTGCCTAGAGCCGTGTGGCCCTGTGTCTACCCCAGGGACAAGAGATCTCCCAGCAAGGAGATGCTCATACTCCATGGACGGGATGAGGTTCTTCTCCAGTCTGCAGGTATTTATTTAAAGAACCACCCACTCAAAAGAGTGATGTGATGGTTTGGAGTGGCCTTCCACATTTTCAGTGCAGTTTCAATGCAATTTACATTTGAGACTTTGAAGGGCTGGCAAGAAGCTCTGTGCCTGGACATAGGGGCTTTTTATTGCCGGACTTCAAAGGAGTTCAACAACGGGAGCGAGCATTCAGGTAGGGAAAAACTCTTTCTTCTTTTCATCTGCAAAATCGTGCCAGAGAACACAAAGGCATCCTTGCATACATGGAGTTACGGGGCGCTGGGGAGAATTAAAACAGAGCAGGCTGAGGATTTTGCATCAAAAATATTATTATCTTTGGATAGAAAAATCAGCTGACACAACAGACCAAACTGTCAGTATTCTCTAGGTTTAGAAGGAGGGGAGGGGCATAAAAATGAAAAAGACTACAGTTTGCTGAAAAGAACCAAAGCACAGCAATTTTTGACCACTTTGAGGCCAAAGTCCAGCCACGTACTAGGCTTCACAAGAGCTGTGGAATCAACTCCTTGCATGACTTGGACCCAATACCAGATCATGCCTCTGGGCACAGGGAGGCAGCTGCTCTGGGACCGTCCACAGGGATGGGGAGACCCATCCGAGGGCCAGCGAGGGCAGGGTGCTCCCCAGTGGGTCTGTCCCCAAGGGTTGGGACTCCTGAGTGCCACACTTCACTCTGAATTTTATTCAGCAGAAGTAATAGAAATGTTTCACTTTGCAGGCACAAAGTCACGTCCCTTCTGCTTCAAAACCTGGCAATAAAGCTGAGTTTTCTTTGTGTGGGGGAGTGTTTTTTTTCTGGATTTTTTAATTCCACAAGCAAGGCAGGGCTGATATTTTGTTGCGTGCTTTCCCTCATTTGGGATGAAAGTGAGTGTTGGAAAATCATGGGGGAAATTTCACTGGTGTTTTAATGTGGAGAAATTTGGGTTGTTTACATTCAGAAACAGAGCTCGGCTTCCTCCAGGAAATCACATACAGTTCAGGATTTCTCCCGCAACCTGCTTGCAGGAATCCTTCCCTGCTCTTCCTCATGGCAAAACTCACCCTTTTGTGCAATCCTCCAGTTTCTCTGCTGTCCCCCTTGACTTTGATACACACACATATGCATATACATACACCCACCCCAGAGGGATGGTTTTGCTCTTATCCCTGGATAGGAAAGCATCAATCGCTATCGTTCATAGCAGCTGAGGGCTGCAAATCATAGAATCATAGAAAGGTTTAGGTTGGAATGTAACTTAAAGATCATGCAGTTCCACCTGCCCTGTCATGGTCAGGAACACCTCCCGCTGGTTCATCCAATCTGGCCTTGAACACCTCCAGGGATGGGGCAGCTGCAGTTTCTCTGGGTAACTTGTGCCAGTGCTTCACTACCCTCGTTGTGAATAATTTCTTCCTAATGTCTAATCTAAATCTCCCTTCTTTTAGCTTAAAAACCTTTCCCCCTTGTCCTATCCTCTCCCTCCCTGATAAAGAGCCCCTCCCCAGCTCTCCTGTAACCCCTTTCAGTACTTGAAGGCTGCTCCAAGGTCTCCCTGGAACCTTCGCTTCTCCAGGATGAACAACTTCAACTCTCTCAGCCAGTCCTTGTAAGAGAGGTGCTCCAGCCCTTGGATCATCCTCGTGGCCTTCTCTGGACTGTCTCTAACAGATCCATGTCCTTAAATACATGGCCGTAAGTACACAGGGGCGTATCTCAGATATCTTACAGTTTGGGGCTTAATGTCTTAAGACATTAAGCCCCAAACTGTAAGATATCTGAGATACGCCCCTGTGTACGGGTTTCCAACCCATTAATTTTGGGTTCCCAAAAGGAATCCTACCTTCATGGAGGAGAGCAAGCCAGGGCAGTGCTAGGGGCAAGAATTCCATTTATTCCACAGTCAGCCTTTCTCCTCCCAGGCTGTTTTGCTAACTGAAAATATAACAAATACAGCGATTCCCAGAGCTCTGTGCCAGATGTATTGGAAGAAATTGGAAGAGTGGTGAGGCAGGGACTGTCTTTTCCCACAGGCACAGCTGGTCTCTGCTCTGGTGGGGAGCATTGAGGCAACACCAGCCTGCTCCTAGAACAAAGCAAATGACACCTCTAAGAAAAGTGATACTGCTGGAGTGGGGCCTGGTAGCCCATCCCATTTGTAGTATGAGGAACACAGTTACATCCAGCCTTGACTCCACACTTTCCTTTTGACTCCTCTTAATTTTAATAAGAAAGATGAGAGATCTATTATTCCTTACCAGCCCCTTCCATCTCATGGCTGAGATGCCTACACCTTTCAGTTTCCTTTGTCAGTAGATTTTTTTGCTGAAAATTTGGGATCATTCACACTCCATCACCCTAGCTTTACCTGGATAATCCTCCCTGGAAAACTGGGACTGGAACCGATTGCTGCCAATTTTCTGCAAGTAAATTGAGGCCAAACTGCTGGCTCAGGCTCTGCTCTTGATCCAAACCAATACCAACCCTCCTGTCACCTTCCCCCAGCTTGGCACCAACTCCAAAGCTGGATGACCCTTATCTTGGGAACACCCTTGTGGGGACAACCCCAGCTTTCAGAAGTTAACCCTTCCCCACCCTTCAGAAGGTGACAGAAGTTAACCCTTCCCCAGTCAACTGGTTTTGAAGAGGATCCAGTTGCCAGCCAATGCGGTCACTTCTGTGGGCGTCCAGGCTGTTTCACTGCCACGTTTCATAAGCTGCCTCTCTGCCCCTGAGTCAGCTACCTCTGAGTCAGCTCCTAGTTGCCGGCTCTGGGAACATGCTGGAAACCACAGTGTCCTTTGCTGACTACAGGGAAATGACTATAATTACTGGGGTTTTGGCCAGCTTGGGAGGCAACAGTCATCCTGCTGTGCTACCTCTGGGCTGCGGTGGATGCTTCGGGTATTTCCTTCAGCTTAGAGGTGCCTGAAGGGTTTTTTCGGACCTGTTCCCAGCACAGGATATGGGTATAAATGTGGAAGGTAGGACCAACAGCTGGAAGCTGCTTGGTGTGGGCAATGCAGTTGGGCTGAGACATCCCGTGACACAGCCTGAAATGCTCCCGCAGAAGCTTTCTGGGCAGGAGACCCCATGCCAGTGCCAAGGGTTGTGCCTTGGAGAGAGCAGGGCACATGCTGGCAGGGCTGAATGTGGCGAGGCTGATGCTGCAGTGCTGACCAGGTGCCAGGGACCACATAAATGAGCTGTGGAGCTTATGCTCAGACCTGGGGGGTTTGCCCTCAGAAGCAGGATGGCAGAGGGACTTTCCAGTAGATGTTGTTTCAAGGAACTGTTCTCTTGTAATTTTCTGTAGTTATAAACTTTTTCGGGAAGTATTTTTTTCCCCACTGGAATGATGCTCAGATTAAAGAGAGAGGAGCTCCAGAGTTGGCAAACTAAGAGTTGGCCATGGTCATGCATGATAGCCAGAGACGTGGTTGAGTCACCTTCCCTGGAAGAGTTTAAGGAACAGGTGCATGAGGTGCTGAGGGACATGGTTTAGTATTTGATAGGAATGGTTGGACTCGATGCCAATGGGTCTTTTCCAACCTGGTGATTCTATGATTCCATGATTTTATGAAATCACAGGGTGATAGCTTTGCCCACAGGGCATTTGTTAACACCCAGCAGCAGCCGCAAGACCTGAAGATGTATAGACTTTGCTCCTGTGTTCTCTCTTTCCCATTGACCTGACAAGACTTGGGGCAGCAGGTCTGAGTGATGGGTTGAGCTGGTGTGAACTGGTGAGGCATCACAGACCAATCTGAGGAGCATTATCTACAAGAGGGCTGTGCTGGACACATCATCCAGGGTCTAGTCAGATTTTAAGTCCAATGTAGGGGAATATTTACATTCTCAGGGGACGGCCACCAACTCCTAGCACCTATAGAGGGAACAGCTCAGGGTATTTTCAGACTGGACATTAGGAAAGATTTCTTCACTGGAAGTGTTATCAGGCAGTGACAGAGGCTGCCCAGTGAGGTGATTGAGTCACCATCTCTGGAGGTGTTTAAAAGGCAAGAAGTATTGCTTAGTGATACAATTTAGTAGTGGACAGGTATGGTTGAGCTTGAAGATCTTAAAGGTCTTTTCCAGCCTAATGATTCTATGATTCACTTTTACTGCCCCACAAATGAGACAGGAGGGTGAAAATACAATTCTCCATATCTCTGACAAATCCTTCTTCAACAGATGAGCTCTGACCTATTTTGCAGTGGAGCCAGATGTTTAATTTTATGAATGCAGATGCATTTCCATCAGGCCCTGGGAAGAAGGTTATGTTACTGCCCATCTATGTGTTGTCTTGGGCAGTAGGAGCTGGATTTCATGTGAAAATACCATTTATGGTTCAGAAGGATTTTGAAGAGAAAGGAAAACATGACAGTATGCCATGCCTTTTCAAAAGGGATCTCAACAGAACAAAAATAAGGAGTATTCAAATGATAACATTTCACCAAGCTGCAAACTGATTGCTGCTAAAAAAAAAGTGGTTCTAGCCTGGATTTTCAGAAGGTTACATTTACACAGCTTTTGGCTTAGTGTTGGTTGTGTCTTCTGTGGGATTTCAAACTTGTTGATAGCCAACTCATAGCAGGTTCGCGGTACAGGACATGATCTAGCAGGTATTCCCTCATTCTCTCAATAAAGCCCTTTATCAATCATGCAATCATCAATGAGAACGGCATCTCTGGGACTCCCTTCCCAAAGATTGTGCTGCTGGGTTTCCGGTTTGGCACCTGGAAAAGAGGCGTTATTTTGCTCCTGAGCTCCTACATGAGTTGTACTCCTTCAAAGTACTCCAGGTGGTAATACAAGTTTGCAGGGTTACCTTGAAAAAGCTGATATCCTGTAATACAACTTGGATGTAAATCAGCTGGGTCCCACTGGCTGTATTTGATGTGGGCAACTGATTTATAGTAATCTAATTTGCAGGTTTTGCTGTTCTTGAAGTTACTTTGGTTTCTGAACTGTAAAGCCAGACCATGTCAACATAAGGGGAAGAGGAAGTTAAACACAGGAAAGCATAAAAATATGAATAAACTGCCTATATGTTTTCAGATTTAAAAGCTACTTCTTCACTGCTACACTTTCCAAGTTTAAAATGGCACAAAGATGCTTGTATTGCTCATCAAAAGAGAAGATGTGTATACAAGCTAAAAACTGAGGTCTGCATGTCATCAGGGTATACAGACTTAAAGCGAGATAATCAGAAAGATTTAAGGCACAGGTTGTAGAAAGTTTGTAATCTGGGAGTTGTCTGAAGTTGAGGATGGCTGGGAAAGCTCTGCTTGTCTTTCAGAGAAATGCCACTCAGGCATTTGCCACTCCAGACAGACCTCTCTGACAGATTGGCCAAAATCTTTGTGTACCGGAGACAGGAAAGTATGAGCCTCATGAAAAAGGATAATTTTTGACTCTGCTGTTGTCCAGGTTCAGCAGGAGGGAAAATGTTTCCCTCTGATCCTCCAACAAACCCAGTATCCTCCAGCTTGTAGCCTACTGCCAGGGATACTCTCCTGCAAAGAATGCATTTCATAGAATCACAGAATGGTTTGAGTTCATCTAGTTCCACCCCTTGCCATGGGCAAGGACCCCTCCCACTGGATCAGGTTGCTCAAAGCCACATCCAGCCTGGCCTTGAACACCTCCAGGGATGGGGCAGCCACAGCTTCCCTGGGCAACCTGGGCCAGGGCCTCACCACTCTCACAGTGAAGAAATTACTCCTTATGTCTAGTCTAAATTTACCCCTCTCCAATTTAAAGTCATTGTCCCTAGTCCTATCACTACAAGCCTTTAGAACAAGTCCCTCCGCAGGTTTCTTGTTGCCTCCTTCAGGTACTGGAAAGTCGTTATAAGGTCTCCTTGGAGCCTCATCTTCTCCAGGCTGAACAAGCCCAACTCTCTGAACCTGTCCCTCATATGGGAGACGCTCCAGCCCTCGGATCATGTTAGTAGCTCTTTGGGCTGCAATGAATGGGGGTACACACATCTCCTCCTTCTTCATCTGGCTTTTACAATGAGAAAGCACCCGTGATTGCATTTAATGAGGGCCTTGATCCTGTCCAGATACTAAAATGCCAAGGATGATGGTCGCATGCTGAATTACCTGGTTACTCTTCTCCCTGGGAGAGGACCTAGCCAGCAGTTTGCTGCTCACACCAGTCCAGAGCAGGTGTGGATGACAGTATTTTCCGTGCCAAGCAGCATGAGTAGGAACTTGGAGCTCCCTGGCTGGATGCTGAGCTTAAAAAGGTTTGCACTGCAGTTTGGGATTTACACGCCTGAAGCTCATTTGAGGCTTGCTCCAGGTTTCTCCATCCTTTTGTGAACAGCTGCTTTTCTTGCTGCACCACTTGCCACAGGGGGGCTGAGTAGCACAAGGAACACAAACCAGAGCCTTTACATGCCTGACAGCTGACCTGCCTTTTTATTGAATGTATCATTTGATCTGACATAAGGCTCATAACTCTTATGCCACCTCTTGCCATCGCGGTGATGACAACACGACTAATGCCATCTGCCAGTGGACCCTCCTGCACTCTCTTTGCATGACAGCTTATCTGGCATCATCATTGTCCCTCCAGAGCAGCTTTTCTGTGCATGCCTGAGCCTCATCCCAAAATATTCCCCAGCTATCTTCACTCCAACCTGCTGCCCACAACTCTTTCTCTGGGATGACACTGGTGACAGCAGGATAGCAAGGTTTCCACAAGGTGGCATCAAAAGACCTGGACTTCCCGTCCTAGAGCTCGGAGCCCACAGGATTTAGGGTTTTCCTGGGGTAATTTGGCACAGCTGCAGCCAGAAACACCTCTGTGAGGGAGAAGAGGGGAGGCTGTGATGTGGTTTTTGTCAGGGGTTTGGCCTGGAAAGGTTGGCCCTCAACCCTGATGCTCACCGCTGCCTTTCTGAGGGGGACAAGTAGCAGTGGTTGACCATCACACCTCACTGGGAAAGTGCAGTCATGAACAGCAAACACAGCGGTGATCACTAAGGAAATAAATGTGCTCCCCTCCCTGCAAATAACTGCAACAAGAGGATGGGGGTGGGACTGGCAGCAGTTAGCAAAAAAGCTAGGAAGAATCACAGAATCATGGAACGGTTTGAGTTGGAAGAGACCCTAAAGATCATCTGGTTCCAAGCCCCCTGCCATGGCCAGGTACACATCCCAATGGATCAAGCTGCTCAAGGCTTCATCCAGCCTGGCCTTGAACAATTCCAGGAATGGGACAGCCCCAACTCGTTTATCAGGGAATGCAGGGATAGGACTGGGGGGAGGAGTGAGGGGAATGGTTTTAAGCTGAAAGAAGGGAAACGTAGATGAGATATTAGGAAGATTTTTTCCTTGAGGGTGGTGAGGCACTGGCATAGGTTGCCCTGAGAAGTCGTGGCTGCCCCATTCCTGGAGGTGTTCAAGGCCAGGCTGGATGGGGCTTTGAGCGACCTGATCCAGTGGAGGTGTCCCTGTCCATGGCAGGGAGTTGGAGCTGGGTGGGCTTTAAACTCCCTACCGACCTGAACCTTTCTATGATTCTATAGTTCCATGATTCTATGGTCTGTGTTCCTCAGTAAATGTTCAGACACGGAGTAAAAGCAAGTAACCAAGCCCATGCAGAATTACCTCAGGTTCTGGCAAGATGCAACACATTGGGCTGTGATTCTGGTAACATTCTGGGCTATTCAGTCCTGGAAGAATTCATCCTTCCTTGGGAATGGGGTAAGAAGATGCTCTTTGAAACAGCAGGGCTATCTTGTTTTGCTTTTTTTTAAAAAATGCTATATTTTTCTTTTTTTTTT
>WAAB01021719.1:43784-55956 GCA_013389865.1 Piaya cayana | reverse complement strand
TGGAACATGCTGCCCAGGGAGGTGGTTGATTCGCCTTCCCTGGAGGTGTTTAAGTTATGGGTGGACGGGGTCCTGAGGGACATGGTTTAGTGTTTTGTGGGAGTGGTTGGACTCGATGATCCAGTGGGTCTCTTCCAACCCGGTGATTCTGTGATTCTGTGAAAAACAAACATAAGAAAGCACATGATCAGCTTCTAAAGCTGAGAACATCAAAACAAAAATAAGTTTAAATTTAATTTCAGTTGGAAAGAAAATCTAAAGAGGTAGAAAATTGTCTAAGTGGAAAGGTCTTTCCTGCTTACCTCAAGAGAGTTTCAGGATGATTTGGTCTTTTCCTCCTGTACTACCTCCAGGATTTAGACAATGAGCCATTTATTTGCTGTTGACTTTTACAAGACAGAGATAATCTTCTACTTCACTTTAAAAAGAAATTTGTTTAGTAAATCTAATGACAAATTCATGATGTATTGAATTATTTTCATCATGTCACAACAGATTTATAAAGGATCATAAAGAAATATTATATAAAAGAAACAGAAATTAAATAGAAGAGCAAACTTCAACAAGATCCCAAAAAGCAGACAAAAGAAATGTAGTTTTGCAGTACATCTGTAAATCAGCATGAGAAGTTCACCCCTTTTTTTTTTTAATCCTGAGAGAGTATAACACTGTAGTGTTATAAAAGTGGAACAAGTACAACTGAAGATACTCCTAGATTTAAGGAATGTTAGCTTTTATCTTTTATTTCAGTGGCTGGAAGAAGGAGTCACACAACTGTTCAGCTGATTGGGGAGAAATAATTTTGAAGCATTATAAATGTTTTTATTTAAATTAATGATCTGTGGTTATTCAAATTTATCTCTTCTTTTGCACTTGTTGGTCCTTAGGCTCATAAGAATTTCCTGTAAGAACACTTTCTCAGTTGGTTGGTTTCAGCAAATGAAAAATACCTTTATAAGTATGAGGATAAATATGTCAGGGGCTATGAAGGAACAAGCTAGAAAGAACTGATAATTTTAAAGCAAAATAAAATTTTTTAAGACAAATTGTTTTTACTTATTTTAAGTTAAAATCAATGAAAAAATTCTTGCTGTATCCATATCAACGTCTTTTTCTCCCTTATGAATAGGTCTCATAATAAAACAGACATTTGGTGTCTTTCTGTCAAATAAGTTGAGCTGAACATGATTAAGGTTAAAGCTTTAAATTACTTCACAAAAAGTTCTGAATCAAAGCAACTTCTTGGATAACATAAAGTGGTGTATGTATAAATATGTGTTTATATATATAGGCACACAGGCTTTTATAGCTGCATGCTACTCTGATGCTGAGATGGGCATCGTGTGTATAGTAGGATGATAAACAATGCGTGATCTTGGTTCCCAAGAGCTCTTAGAGCTCTCCTGAATTGCCACTAGGCTTCCACATCAGGAACTGCCCTTGAAAGGGACACTTCCCTTTAGTCCTTGAGATTGAGAGAATCTTTTCTGCAACAGGCTCTCAGTAAGTGAATAGGGAATAAGTGCACTGAAAATGTGGGATCTTAGCTAAGAGGTATGAAATAACTGAATGTGCATATTTTATGTTAATAATGAACATTAATTGTCATTTATATTTAGGATCTTCTTTTGAAATGCACTAAATCTTAAATTCTGCCCAGGAATTGTCTGAAAGTCTTATCATTGACACAGGACAAAACTATGGCACTTCTCTATGATTCTATGATTATATTTTGTTAGAACACCAACCATATAAAATGTATCACTGTCTGGGAATTCAAAGGTATAGTTTATATCTTCAGTTATTCTTCTTCATATTTCTGGTGAGATACTTGAGTACTACATAGTTTACCAATACAGATGTAATTTGTAGTACCTCCTGAAATGTTTAGTCATTAAGAGACCCTACGGAGGTACTTGGGACCAAAGTGTTCTCATTTCAAAACAGAGCTCTTATTGATTAAAACTCCTAAATCAGATACTTAATGTATGTCGCAAAAATGGTGTAAGAATATCCTCTCTAATTTATAAGTTTATAATTTTTTTGAAAAATAACAGGGATACATTGAGAAGGAATGAGGTGTATTGTCCATTTCCAGTCAAAAACTACTTTACTTAATTTCTGACTGGATCAATTAGATAGGATAAACCTTAATATTTTTTTCTGCGACTACTAAGTCAGATATATATCTATTTGATATTCTCTTTCATATTCTACCAGGAATGAAGTTATTCCTCTTTATTCACATCAGTAAAAGTAATGTTCTCTATTATAAGTTACTCATAGCAGCATTCAGAGTTTGCATTCGGCTTGGTATCTAAATCTTTTTCAGGCTCAGTTCATTTGAGAGTACCAACTTTGGTCTCCTAAGTGCTTTGTACATTCTTTGTTCTTAAATATGATCTGAATTTAACCGTATTGGAATGCACATTGAAGTCTTTAATTTGAAATTTAATATATTTTTTAAAATGCTTCACTTTGGCCAGTGGTTAAAGAGCCTGGACAAGGTTATTGAACACTAAATTATTATTTTCACATGGTACTTTCTGTCAAAATATACTCATTGTCATATTTGAACTTTATTTTCCCTAAAACAACTAATAGTTCAATGTCTTTCATTTTATCTTTTAATATAAAATTCACAAGTAAATTATTTTTTTACTTATTTTAGGTATAAAATGTATACAAAATTAAAAAAATAGCTACCTTTAAAGACATCTGTTCCTTCTACTACTGCATTGCATTGATTTTAATTAGTTTTAAAACATAATTCTCCTTTAGACATTCAGCATTACAAGTTCTCAGCTTCACGAAATGGAAATACACATGTTCCAGTTTTCACTGTGAATCTTGTTTGTTTTAGTATTCTAACTTCTTTAAATCTGTGAGAAAATATCCAAAACTAAGGTGTTTTAAGAAGACTTAAACATGGGAAGGAGTCTATTAACTGCACATTATTCTTTTGATTTGTGTGGAGGAAAAAGGATGAAAAAACATAACATGAAATTTCCATTTTTTAAACTATAGTTGTAAAGTATTTAACATATATATTCCTTAAAATCATTGCTATATTGGATTAATATAATGTAAAAATGCAGTATGAATTATGAAGATAGAAAAAATACTTTTCCTATTCATTTTTAATTTTAGTTATCACAAATGATATCTTCAGATGAAAAAATAGTGAACTACTGATTTTGAAATATGATTTTCAGTCATTTATTACTGTCATCCAGGAGAACAGGAAAAACTGTTACTGAATATCTTACAAATGCAATATTCTATACTTACTTATAAAACTATTCTGAAAAAATATAATAGAAAATCAAACAAGAGACTGGTGTTGCTGTTCACTATTATAACCCTGGGAATTTCTGCCACCCCCTCCTTTTTTTTTTTCCCTGAATTAGACTTTCCAGTCCTCTGTTTATTTTTCTGAATTAATTCACTTCTGAGTGATCTTTTATTTAAAATAAATGGTGCTTTTCTATAAATTTCAAGTGAAATTGCTGGAAAAAATATCAAATATTCGTTTAAAATAGCTCATAGGAAAAACTGATCTAGATTTGTTAAGAAAATATAATGAAAGCAGACACCTGACAATGATTCAAATTATTAATATAATAGTTTTTAGTCTGTGTGCATCTGTTGTTCACAGAGGGTGACTTTTATAGTAGAATCATGTATCTTTCACTTTTAATGATCCAAAAAAAGAACATTTGAATTGAAGTTAATAATTTCAATAGACAATTGCTAAATTCATAACGCATGATATCAAGTAGTTTTTATGAAAAAAAAGAAAAGGTATTTCTTATGCACATTTACAAACCATTAAACCGACAAAATATGAAAACCAATTGGAGCAGATATTTATGTTTAACTGGAAGATGAAAAACTAAACATCCAGTCTTTATGGAAGAACTTGAACTTCTGAAGCTGTAGTAGAGTATTTTAAAGTACACTCTAATACTGACCTTTAAATTTTGGACAATCAAAAGTAGAAAAACATTGTCTTTCTAGCAGACATGGAAATTCACATATTCTGAAAAAAAGACACTATTCTGAAAGCTTGCTTAATTTTCTGTCTTTGTTCCCCTCTTTACTATTGCTATTGCCTTATTTCACTCTTTAATTACCACTTTTTACAATAGAGAAATATTTTTTGATACACAGCAACTGGCCTAATTTGTGTTTTAATCTCAACCTGGGGGATCACCAAGAAACCCTCCTGGGGTGGGGAGGGACAGCATTATACTAGACTGACAACCAGTGTAACTTCCCAGACAGAGCTCCTATGGGAACAAGCTGCCATCCTGGTGGCAGACTGAGTGAGATCTACTCCGCACCTGTAACCAGACAGCAGCAATGAGCACACCTGCAGGAGATGTGCCCAAAAAGTGGAACATGTGCTCTTATGGACAGCTCCAAGAGGAGGTGAGCAGGTTGAGAAGTATCAAGGAGTCTGAGAGAGAGAGACTACTCGAGTAATACTCTGCCTTCTCTGTGACAGGCCTGACAGGTCAACAGGATGCATGATACAAAGGATTCCCTATCTTTCTCCGCTTGGCTGGAAACAATGACTTAGGTGAGGGGAATGGAAACAAGTTCCTTACCAGTGCAGCAGGGGTTCTCCTCTGTGACTACCCTACCTCCGCAGATGCCCTTGCATAACAGGTATGAGGCTCTGCAATCAAAACAGAACAATAACAGGGGCACTGGTTCACCTTGCTTGGAAGTATTACCAAGGTAAAGTTGGCCTACAATCTGCATCAAATAAACTCCCCCCCCCAAAAAAAAAAGACAAACAAAGGGTCATTGTCATAGGAGACTCTCTCGTCAGGTGAAGAGAAAGACCAATATGCTGATAGGATTCATTTCATAAAGAAGTCTGCTGCCTCCCTGAGGCAGGGATTAAATATGTGAAAAGAAAGATTCCTACACTGGTACAGCCCCCAGGTTATTAAACTCTAAGACTCTATTAAGACTCTATTGCTTTCTACAACTACCTGAAAGGAAGTTGTAGTGAGTTGAGCGTTGGTCTCTTCTGCAAAGTAACAAGTGATAGGACAAGAGGGAAAAGCTTTGATTTGTATTAGGGCAGATTTAGATTGGATATTAGGAAAAAAATCTTCACTGAACAGGTTCTCAAGCATTGGAAGAAGCTGCCCAGGGAAGTAGTTGAGTCATCACTCATGGCGGTATTTAAAAGATGTGTACATGTGGTGCTTACCAACACAGTTTAGTCGTAAACATGGCAGTGTTAGTTTTAAGGTTGTCTCAGTGATATCAAGGGTCTTTTCCAGCCTAAATTATTTTATGATTCTAAAATGTCTGGTTTGAGATCATTCTAACCCTTAACTCCAAATTTCATAAAGAAACTGGTTCTCCTGATTTGTTTCCATTGTTCTATTAGCACACATTTAAGAAAAGTAAATGAGGAAAGAAGATAAACATCATAATTTATGTCTCAGTAAAATATAAATCTATTCTTCCAATTTTTTAGTTAGTTTTCAGAAGTGAGGTGCTATTTATCAAATGTGTTCTGAAGTACAAATTAAGTATTTAAATATAATTTCCTTAAGCACATTTCATTGAACTTTTATCAGTGTTTCACAGTTATAAAAGATTGCTTTTGAGCATTGGTATTGTCACCATTCTTCACATCATACTAATTTCTTTTCCTTCCTCCTGGTGTTACAATACAGCTTGTATGAATTAGAGGATATGCATGTAGAAATATTTTTGTTTAAAAATGCTTACAATTAATAGCAAGCAGTGGTATATTGGGACATTCTTGAGAAGAAAACTTCTTGGGTTACCAGAATGAATGATGTTGTTCCTTTGTCCCCTGTACTCTGGTTGAACCGGCAAAGCAGGGTGTTAAAATGATCCAAGTGAGTGCAGAAGATACTGTCCAAATAAATGCTTGAACTGAACTTTAATATAGAATCATCTGGAAGCTCAGAAAGTACATGCTTTTAAACAGTGTGTTCTATTGTCTACAAGTAATAATTTATTTTATTTTAATTTGGAAACTGGGAAACTTGCAATTATTCTACTTTTTTGAGAAAACCAGGATTGATATCCTTCACATGGAGATATCTACACAGAAAGTACTCAGGGTATTACAAGAAAATTATTTTTATACACATATGAAGTATCATAGATCACAAAATTGTAGAATCATAGAATCATAGAATGGTTGGGGAAAGGACGTTAAAGAACATCTGGTTCTAGCCCCCCATGCCTTGGGCAGGTACACGGTGCTTAGATCAGGTAGTTCAAAGCCTCATGCAATATGTCCTTGAAAACCTCCAGCTATGGGGCATCCACGTCTTCTAGGGACAAACTGTTCCAATGGCTCACAACCCTCACGGTAAAAATCTAAATCTACTTCTCAGCTTAAAACTGATTTAAAAACACAGACAACTTCTTTTTAGTCAGTTTTCACAGAGAGAAAGAATAGGCCAATAATTAGAGCAGTAGTTATGAACTTAAGACAATAAGATTCAATGAAATATGTTACCGTTTGTATATGACCTCAGAGAAATTACTTTTGTTGAATTTTCAACAGTATTTGGTAGCCAATGTGGAATTTCTGTACAGTCTTAGACAGGGGTCTCCTAACCTTTACTAAAAGATGTATATATTACGGAAAACTCAGTCACTAAAGTTCAGTCATTAAAATTGAAGTAATAAAGCAGAATTCAGACAAGGTAATATGCCTTAAAGCACACACTTTATCTCCTAAATGATTATTAATTGTGTGATTTCTACACAGAAGACCTCAATGATAAATCTTTTAGGATTTTCTCATTAAAAAAAAAGAGCTCGGAGTTGTTTGTCTTTTCGTATTGCTCTTGTTTTTCTGTTACTTTAATGTTGTTATTTGTATAATTTCATATTTACATTAAGGCATTTCACCTCTATTCAGTTATGACAGCATTATTACCAATTTGTTTGTTTTACCCTAATGTCACTTACATGAGTTTGAAAGAAGATTAGACCTCTTTGAAGTTTTAATGTTGTTTTGGGGTTTTTTAGATTTTATATTTCTATCATATGATACTATTTAAATACAACAACAGCAATAATACTACTAATAATAATTTTGTGTGATATGTCATAAATTGTGCCTCTTGAAAGTAAAACTTATTATGAAGCTATAATAATAAAATAAGATGGAATCAAAAACTCCTTGAGGAGAGAAGTCCCCTTCCATCCCCTTTAAGATCACTAGGATACTAACAGTAAGTCTCCTTTCTTTATATATTTCCTAAAACTGACAAGTCTTTACATGAGGAAGCATGACATAGAAATAAGAATCTTTCCTGGAACTGAGTTAGAAATAACAATATATTTTTTTCTGTCACTACTGAATAACTTCAGCAAATGTGGGTTTTTTTTAAATTATTTTGGGAGGGGTGTTAAGAATAATACACCTCATTGACAAAATTCAAAAAAAATATTTGATACTCAAATGTGAGATAACAACACTACTTCCATTTTGAAGTGTTTGCTTTACTTATTAGATGTTTCAGTACAAAAGGGGTTTCTGAACTGGCACATAGTAAATATAAATTTTAAAAATGTTGAGGTTTTTATTAAGAAATATTTGGTTTAAGATTCTACTTTAAGGACATTTTACATTTTCAAGACCATTGATTCTCTCAAAATTTATTCAAATATCTTCAGAATTTCCTGAAATTTAATTTATAGTCAGGTTTTATGCAGTAATTTTAGACAATTGAAAATAGCTACATTTCCTTTTAAAATCCTATAAACTTTTACAAAATCTGTCCAGAAATTATTCTTAATTTTAACAGCAGTATTAATGAAAAGGTATTAAAAGGCAAAAATGTGGAAAATTTATTCAGGAAAAAAATGTTTTGAAACTCACAAGTGTTAATGCTCTTATTCTTTATATGCAGTTTCAAATTTAAAAATCAATGCAAGGAAAAATAGATTGTTTCCTAATTTTTTCCTAAATTAAAATCTATTGGAATTGTTATTTCTGAATTTCATAAATTCTAGATAAGAGTTTTTATCTATGGAAAACTTCCTATATAGTTTTTCAATTGGTTATAAACAGTTGCACACAGATTCCCTCTAAGTTCTACCTAACCTACTTTAGATTTATCTCTTTCAATGCTATTACAATTTTAAAAAATAAATCTTTTTTAGTCTTTTATAATTTTGATTGTTCCTTTGGTTTCTCAGTCCCACACTTTAAGCAATTTCTGTTCAAATATATGATACTTGTTTTGATTAGATAATCTATTCATTTCCATGAGTGAGCACAGAACTTGAAATCACTTCCTGCTCTAGTAAATTCAGCAGTGCATACTTAAATAATAAACTCATGATAAACAAAGGAATATTTGGTGAGCTATCTTGGCTTTGCAAGACAGCCAAATGTTTGTTGAGAATAAGATTTTTCATAGTATTTCATTAGTCTATATCTTCCTCTGTCTCTATTCTGTGACTGTTACCTGATCTTCTGAGCTGACCTAATGCCTGACATCTTCAACTGAATTTAAACAGTTTAAAAACCATGTAAAACTTTTTTTAGTCGGTTTTCACAGAGAGGAATAATGGGCAAATAATTAGAGCAGTAGTCATGAACTTAAGAAAATAGGACTCAATTAAATATGTTACAATTTTTATATGACCTTAGATAAATTACTGAGGTTAATTTTTCAACAGTACTTGGTAGCCAATGTGGAATTCATCTCGCTTAAATTCAGCTGTCAAAAATGAAAGCATTTAACCTAAGTAGTTGTATCAGACCTCTTTATAGGCAATGAAGTAGAAAGATATGTCCCTCTAGAGCAAATGTCATCCCACTTATCTTTTTCTGCCTTAGAGAGAACCTATATAATTAGCTTAAACCAAATGCTTTGCTCTTATATCTTTATCCAAAATGAACTGATGATTTCTGTGACTAAGTTCTCTAGTGAGTAGTACTTTCCCTACACCAGTGATAACCTGTAGATAGCTGTATTATGTGAGATAAGCCCATAAATTAGTAACACAAGTGATATGGTTGTCATAAAACTACATTCTTAATGTCCGGGAATGTGAGACACCTACTGCATTATGAAACTAGGAAAGTGCTAGGTCACTTAAAATACACAAAGTCTCCTTGAAGGACATATGGTTATAGATGTAACATTTTTATGGAAATGTATGCAACTACATACACACATAGAGCCAAGAATACAAACTAATATGGCTAATGTATGTGCATTGATTTTCCTCTTGAATGCTGCTGTGTTTGACCTCAGCTTTGCTGTTGTGAGACAAAGACATCACAGGTTGTTCTTCCTAAAGGACAGAGAAAAGACTCTAAATGTGGAGTTTAAATATATACTTCAACACAAATATTTTAAATATTCAGCATGGACAAAATAGAACTAATAACTAAGTCAGAGGAAGATGAAGAATGGGGCTTAGGGAGTCTTACAAAACATAGCAGGGCACTTGATAAATTATATATTGAAAACTTCATTATTCAAACAAAAACTTAGCAAACATCCAGTCACATGATTCCCAAGTGAGTACACTAGAAAATGAATAAAAGGACAATTAGAAAGGCAATATATATGCCACTTACTATCAGAAATTGATCTCTTTTCTCAGTCTTTTAATAACACTTTGTGTTTTACACTTATTAAAGTTAATTTTAGGACATATTTCAAATTAGTATCATTTCATTATTGTCTAAAAGTCCTACTTCTGTATTGACATTGAATTCCCCCTTTTTCTCCTTTGTATTTTGTGATTTTGTTCTGTTTCTTTGTTTGCTTCATAAGAAATGTTGATTCACTACCTTCAGCTTAATTAAACAGGGTGGAAAAACAAAGCTACAACAGAAAAACAATCTGTTATTCTTAACAAAAAATATTAGTTTATTAAAAATAAGTATTTTGAACTTCAGTATAAAGATACGTAAATCATGTATCTTGCAAAAAGATCAGCAATACCTTACCTGAACAGACGTTTACAATGCAGTGCAAAATATGCCCAACTTTTGGTTTCACTGGGAATGCGAATCTCACGTCTGAAAGTTTCCTAGCAAAAGTCTGAAAACATGCCTAAAAGAAGGAATTTCTATATTTCCTTCATTTCTTCATCTGTTCAGTGGGGAAAATACAGCTCAAGTTGTGGCAAGGATCTCTGACTTGTTCTTCTTAGTCATTTTGATATCCCCTAACTGGTCAATAAATCTGTATATATATCTGAACAGAAATTTAGTTAAAGTGAAAGGGCATGTCCTTACCCTTAAAGTGCAAGGACGACATAGACATAGAGAGTGTTTTATCTAATCAAACAGCTGGATGACATAGATTATAGACTTCCCATATGTTCTCAATTCTTAATTTCAGCAGAAAATCAAGAATGCATGATCCTTAAGCAACCTAAATCCTTTTCCAAGTTTACCTGTAATTCTTTAAGGACCTATGTACTCATTAACTTGGTGATCAAAGTAGCAAAGTTTTAGAACAATTCATTAAAAACTAAAAAGAAATGTCTATATTTTTGACACATTGTTTTAGCTGATAAAATTGCAGTATATTTTATCATTGTTAGCTATTATTCAGCTATTAAACAAAGCGCTTTGGTTCAGTGACTAAAAGTCTCTTTTTTATCTTGTTAGGGTGTTTAATTTTATAACTCATGCTGGGTTAATAAGTGTCACATCAATAAGCACATGATAATGCCCTGAAAAAAAAAGACTTTGAGATTGCTTTGAATTCAACACCATTGAAAAGATATTAAAGATTATTTCAGTTGCTGTTTTTGAACAGAGATTGCAACCAGTCTTTCATTGTGTTATTACTTACGTAGGCATGTGTATACTTAGACATTATATGTCCTTTATCAATGTGACTAACCAACATGCCCTCACAATGGAAGAAGGCTCACAGAAGGCAAAAATGATGTGTTCTTGAGGTTCAGGAAAGAATGCATGGAGTGGTCACACCTATTGTAAAGAAAGCTGAACTTTTCTCAAACCAAAATGAAGAAGAGAGTGGCTGTATGAATTTACCAACTGGTTGTAAAAAGAGCCTTGTTAATCAAAAAGAATATGTGAATATCTTATTGAGCTAGACAGAGCAGATGATCGTGTCTTCATTCTATGACAGAGTTAAAGTGTAATCTTTCAAGATCACTAGGTTAGCATGCATCAAATTGCAAATAGTGAGTAGATTGTAAAAAATACTAAAGGGAACAAAGAAATAGATTAAATAGTATTCCCAAACATTCCACTGTCTTGACATAAGGTTACAAGCAAATTTATTTTCACCTCAGTTTTCATCAGAAAGATATTCCCATTTTGGAAATTTATTTGAACTCCTGAGTCAGCTGAAGAAACATATATTTTTTCTCTGTTATCTCATTTAGCTTTCTGTATTTTGAGATGAAAATAGATACAATCTGGATTAGAGAGATTTTCAGTGCCCAGCTATGTGAGTGGTGCCACATGGCTCTGTAAAGAGGCAGAGGGGGTACAAAACTGCCCTTCCTGCCCCACCTCAAAAACATTTCTATGTTGTTTGACATCTCACATTTTAATTATATGTGTTTCACACTAGACAGGATGTTGTCATTAGCAGTAAATTGTCCTAATCTCTAAAAGAGTATCTGGTCAACGCTGCAATCAAACTAGAAGAGCTATATTACATATCCAACATTGTTATTAATTAACATTAACAGAGTACTTTGTGACTATCATAGGAGTTTAGAATGGTAGTTGTACATATATGTATATATGATTAAATTGGCAGATTAAATCTCAGATAGTTTGATACATCTTGAGAGCCTGCCTGCTTCTGTGTTCATTCAGTCAAGTAGGACAGAAGTCCAGAAAGTGCTCATCATCTTATATGGCCAGTCAATTGCTTTGCATGTTCTTCTGTTGTTTGGACCACTGAACTATTTGATCTATCAGGGTTTAATTTTTGCTTATGTATGTCCAGTAATTCTCTTAAAATCTCACTTAATAATGTTATATAATAATTGTCTTTTCAAACTTTCTAGATGGTCTCACCTCTCACAGAGCCTGTCTTTTTCATCATTGCTATCTTTGTTCCAAGATCATAGAATCATAGAATCGTAGAATCACCAGGTTGGAAGAGACCCACCAGATCATCGAGTCCAACCATTC
>WAAB01021719.1:31063-43722 GCA_013389865.1 Piaya cayana | reverse complement strand
CTTCTTATGGTGAGGGGCCCAGAACTGAACACAGGATTCAAGGAGTGGTCTCACCAGTGCCGAGTACAGAGGGAGAATAACCTCCCTGGACCTGCTGGTCACACCGTTTCTGTTACAAGCCAAGCTGCCATTGGCCTTCTTGACCACCTGGGCACACTGCTGGCTCATGTTCAGTCGGCTGTCAACCAAAGATGAAAATGAGAAGAAAGGGAAGGGGAGAAATTAAAAAATCATGGTCTTGAAATTTGACAGAGGAACTCTGGAATGCTACCATCCAATCAAGGTAGCATTTGCAAATGGTCAGAACCAAAAAGAGTCAACAAAACAAAAAAGAAAAACAAAAATTTCTTTTCCAAACAGTTCCTTACAATGTTAACATCATTTAAAAAAAAAAAATGATTTTTATAGTTCATAATGACAGAGGACAAACTGATGAAACTTAGTTTTTTTCGAGATTTAACTGTTTTCTTCCCTTTCAGCCCTGCTAAGTGTATCTGATACCTAAAGCTCTTTTAGATCCATGTATCTCTATGCAATGATAGTTATTAAAAATTTAACTTTAATAGCAGCTGGAGAGATGTTAGAAACAGATCAAAAAAGACCAATACAAGACCACTAATAAGAGAACTTGTACCTTCCAGCTAAGTATATGTGATCTTAAATCAATTAATTTTCCATTACCTTGCAATGTATTTTCTTATATAGATTATTTGTCTCCAATTATTATTAACTAGTGAGAGAATAATTTCCTCCTCCACTGAAAAAAAACAATCATAACTTCACAGCCTATTAAGACTTATTATAGAATATTTTTCTTTTACAATTTTGGCTTGACAATTATATAAATACTTGTGATATTAGAGGAAGGGGAAGAAATGAACAACAGAAAGATAAAATACTGACCAAAATCAAAGACGATCTGAAGGTTGCCTTTATATAAGCTTTGAGTCTGTTGATATATATATTTTTTTTTCTTAGAGAATTTCTATACTGTTCTATAGAATGTTCTACACATTATTTAAATTCACATAGAATCATAGAATAGTTTGCGTTGGAAGGGACCTTAAAGATCACCCAGTTCCAACCCCCTGCCATGGCCAGGGACATCCCACTAGATCAGGATGCCCAAGGCTCCATCTAACCTGGCCTTGAACACCTCCAGGGATGGGGCATCCACGACTTCCTTGGGCAACCCATGCCAGGGCCTCACATCTCTCAGGGTGAAGAAATTCTTCCTAATGTCTAGTCTAAATATGCCCTTCTCCAGTTTAAACCCTTGTCCTATCACTACAAGCCTTTATGAATATTTCCTCTCCAGCTTTCTGGTAGGCCCCTTTTAGGTACTGGAAGGTAACTATAAGATTTCCTCAGAGCCTTCTCTTCTCCATCCTGAACAAACCTAACTCTCTCAGCCTGTCCTGGTATCAGAGGTGCTCCATCCCTCTGATATACGTGACTCCTGAGGAACACCACTTGTCACAGATCACCATTTTACCCATTGACAACTACTCTTTGAATATGACCTTCTAACCAGTTTCTTATCCACTGTATCATCCACCCAAGAAATCTATAGCTCTCCAATTTGAGAAAAGGATCTCTAGACAAACAGTACTTGGGAGTTCGAGGTAGAGTACAGGAATTTCTTCAGTTTGTCTGAAAAATAAAGTGTTTCTTACTTTCCTCTAGAGCGTGGTTAGATGATCTTCAGCTGATTGCCTGAGATATAATGCTACAAATTTTAACCTAATCATAGAATCACAGAATCACAGAATCATAGAATAACCAGGTTGGAAGAGACACACCGGATCATCAAGTCCAACCATTCCTATCAAACACTAAAACATGCCTCTTAGCACCTTGGCTAAAACAAGTTATATGGATCTTCTTTAAAGAGATTCCCTTTGGTTCTCTATTTCCTGACTTATGTATAAGCATGTAAGTTGTTCTAAGCCACCTTAACTTACCACAGTATTTGTTCGACTATGGAAAATACTGCAAATTTTTGTTTTAATAAATTGTTTGTTTGAGCAATAAAGAAGGCAGAGACTGAGTATAAGTTTGCATTCTTCCAGTGTAATGTGGATTTTTTGTCAAACTTGTGAAAGAGTGCACAAAAAAACCCCAAAGAAACAAAGAGTAAATAAAAGAAATCTTAAGTGGTGATCTTACACTGACTGAAAAGATTGCACTGACTATTTTTTAAGTAAACCAACAGCAATTTCCCCACCTTATAATTATTATTAACTTTTGGTATTTAAGTGGTATTCTTGTGTTTGCTGTTAATCAAATTTAAAATGATCAATCATTATTAGCTTTTAAATATCTTTAACCTTAAGATCAAACAGTTGGTGATAATGAACTATTCTCATGAGATATTAGTTATGTCTGAGTTTAATTTTAGAGTATTACTTGATTACTGTGTTTATTTTTTTTTTGCTTGGGAGAAAGATTTTCTTTTTAGAGTTCATCTTTCTTTAGGCAAGTGTGTAAACGTGCCTAGTGAGATACAGTAAGGGCTGTAAACACACTGCCACTCAGACATTTTAATATATGTGACACAAGATCTATTGATAGCTTTTGTCATATCCTGATAAAAGCAAACGAGTATTGTTTCCAAATTTCTTACTTTCTGCTTCTGACATTTTTATTTATTTTTTTTTACTTCTGTTAGGATAATAAAATATTGCTTAATATGATCCTACAGATAGTACATCAACTATAGAGTGTATGGATAAATTGTTCTTCTATTCTTTATGTAAGATTATGAAATTTTTTCAGTTTATAATTTTTTCTTAATCTGATCAAGATCAGTGCTTTTAGAATTGCAAGGGTGCTTTTTTTGAAAGACAAAGGAACATTTAGCACAGATATTTTTTGATTGCCTAGTAGAACTACTTGTAATTCACATTGGTATGTGTCATGAAAAGTTATTAACTAGAGTATGTTTCATCTATCCTTTAAATGTTATTAAATAATGTGATTGCACTAAAAAATGATATTTTGTTTTTCCTGAATTATTTACCAGATTGTATTTGATGATGTTCCTATTAAACAACATGTTCTTGCAGTTTTATTCGTGCTTTTGGCTAAAATTCCTGGAATAGTACAAAGACAACAATGAATCATGCCCGTAGTTGTGTAATCTTAAAAATAATACGTTTATTGTCTTTCTGCTTACATTTATAATCCATCAGTTTTATAAAAAAGACTAGGTTTACTCAAAATGATTTAGAGATTCTTGCTGTTTGTTCAGATATCCCATACTTAGAAAATAATGCTTAATTTCTTCAAAAATCATGCAATTATTGATAAATGCATTAAAGAAGTGATGGGATCCTGATGAGGAAGACAGCTTAATGACTCCCTCTAAATACACAATTACAAAAAAAGACATTTATAATTGTGTTTTCTGTAAATTATGTCTCATGTAATAGGCAAAGATTTGTTTAAGTTTTTAAGAATAAAACTATTCAGATGTATAAACACTTGGGAAAATATGTAGAATTTTTAGAAGGAAATAGGGGAAAAAAATTATCCAGGTGTTTTCAATACAGTTTTTTTTTCTGTCTCTTCTTTTTCTGCACACAGGTGGAAGCCCACAGGCTATTAAAGTGTCAAAACAATTAGGCATACATTTAGCGAATTTATTGTCAAAATAACTTCTAGCATTTGGAATCCTCAAATATTTTCAAATCAATGAATAAGAAAAGAGTAAAAGTGGAGAAGACAGAGAATATAGTGCAATTTAGAATGTTGAAGTTACCTGACAACAAGAAAAACATAACTATAAAATTAGTTGAATTAAAATGAAACTACAATTTAAAAAAAGATTTGTTTTGAATAACTTTACAATATTTGGTGCTGCAAAAAATCCTACTGCAAATGTTTTACTGTAGGATAAAGCATTTTTTAGAACACAAAATTTTTCAGTTTTATGCATTTGTTTTGTTTATAATGAAAATCCAACTTTTCCAAAAGGGGAAAAACACTTATTCTTTGCCAGGTAGATCTTCTACATACAAAATTTAATACTGTTACAATTATTGGTAGTGCAAATTAGTCATATACTATAAGGAGTCATACAAAGGACAATGCATTTTATTCTTTTCTTTGTTTTGGTGGTTTGATTATTTTTTCCCTATTCTAATTAAGTGTCACGGATATCTTTGAAAGGAAATTCTTTGCCAGTTGAGATTAACTCAAGGAAAAAAAACAAAACAAATCTTTTTGCAAAACAAAAATAGAAATTCAATTATATCAAAAAGCTTTATATATATATATATATATATGTATGAATTTGTATTTCCTTGACTTGTGTGGCAATTATTTTCAATGCTTTGGNATTAGGAAGAAGTTTTTTACGGAAAGGGTCATTAGGCACTGGAATATGCTGCCCAGGGAGGTGGTTGATTCGCCTTCCCTGGAGGTGTTTAAGTTACGGGTGGACGGGGTCCTGAGGGACATGGTTTAGTGTTTTGTGGGAGTGGTTGGACTCGATGATCCAGTGGGTCTCTTCCAACCTGGTGATTCTGTGATTCTCTGTAAACAGTTCTGAAAGCTGCTGTTTTCAGCATTTTTTGAAAGTATCATAGAACAGCAGCCTCCGTGCTCCTTCCCCTTCAACATTTGCTTAATATCTCTCTCTCAACATGGAATCAGGTCATCCATCATCCTCGGCAACATCTAAAATTATTTTAGGCTCTATCTGTCAGTTGGGGACTCACAAGGTATGCAGGCAAGTGCTGTTTTTTTTTTTTTTTTTAATGTGATTTCTAATTTAAATGTGGACTTTATGGTTTCTGACCTATTTTTGCAAATACTTGCTGCTGAATGAATGCTCAAATATTAATTTTTATGTCCTGTGAATTTATATAACTACCAATAATTTTATGCAATAAATGCTTTCGCTAATAGAATTCCTGTGTGGATGTCTATGTCAACATGAAAATCTAACACTAATAAAAGTAGTAGATGGGTCAATCCTAAAATATAAATTACTTTTGAAGGGTCCGTTCTTACATGATTATTTTAAATACATAACTTTTATATTTGCATTGTTCTCTCTTGAACTCACTTCCCCGGGTGTTTTACAATGCTTCTAATATTAATATTCATAAAATTTAGCAGTTTTATAAATGTTTTTGAATAGCTTACAGTAATAGCTATATATTGAGAATTAAATTATTTTTAAAAATGAAAAGCATTAATTAAAACCAAAGGTAGTAATAAATACTTTTCAATGAAAATGTTATTAGTTCCTTTGCAAAGAATAATAACAATAGTGCTTTAATTACATATCCAATAGAGTTTTAGTGAGCTACAATTTCCCTTGTGATTCAAAATATCTGTGGAGTCTGGGGCAGACTTTCACAGCTAGGCCTGATCTTGAGTTTTGCTTTTATATGAGGCCTGTACTGATCATCATCCTATTCAAATAGATGTGTTTGTTCTCATAACCAACAGGAAGCTGGACAACCATTTTGTCATGAAGCTAAGGCATGAGGCTTCTCTAAAAAATAAAAACAAACAAACCCACAAAATAAACCCCACTTTGCCTCAGCCACAAAACCAGGGAAATCCATGCTAAGAATATTTGTGAGAAAAACACTCAAGGGCTTTGAAGAAATGTTGAGAACTACAAAACTGTTCATCTGTTGCTGTCTTGATCCTTGGGTGCTTTTTTTCCTGACTTATCCAACATACAGGTTTATTAATTACTGCAATGACATTTAATTAGGAATATGTCTATAATGTTCATATTTATTATAAGACTGATCGACTTCTTACTTGCAATGCTGTGTATAATAATGGATAGTGCATCTTCTGCAGGAAAACACCCCCACGCAAAATGAATATCTCTCACTGCAAATATCACAGGGTTTTCCAGTCAACATGGGTGGAGACCTTGGATTCAGGATTTTTTTTCCTGATTTACATGTTTATAGAGAACATAGATCAACTTTATTGGAAAATGCTCCATATTTTACACAACTCAGCAAGGAGACGTACTTAAATAGTAAGGGTTTTTAGTAGAAAATCTTGTAGTGACTCATAGGCAGAGCTTACTATTGGGATGATTCAAATCCTTGTCAACTGTGAAGCAACATACTAAAGATCTCACCAAACATTTTCTCAACAATGGAAGCCACAAATTCTGGCAAATGGGAAAAATCTGATAGAGAAGTCCAGTATAAGAAGCTCCAGTATAAGAAAGACGAAAAAAAATGGGTTTTTTTCCTGTCACTTAGTGGTAAAATTTACAGATATTTTGTGGTTTTGCATCTTTTAAATATTTTGATGAATGACTGTTTCTTAAAATAATAATAAAAAAGAATACTATGTGTACATAAGCTTTTTGTTTGTTTGTTTTTATAAAGTAAAAGGAGCAACAATGGTAGGAAGTAATACAATGGTTCTTCTTTGCAGAATACCTTCTGTACTTAGGTTGACAAATACTACTGGCATTCTCAATAGTGATAAGAGATCATTCTCAATAGTGATAAGAGATTCAATATGCTACACCACTAAACTAAAATAAATGATGCATTTTTTCAATTGGTATAGGGAGGCAATAGGACTGAGATGCTTACTCTATGCCTTTTAGTACTGTGGTTCACTTTCCCTCTGTCCTTCAGAAATAACAAACAAAAAGGTATTCTTTGAACAGGATATTTGTTGAGCTATTAGTCTGCATAGACAAAAGTCCCAAGAGTTTGAAATTCTGAGAACCATTGCTAAATTACCATGTAAAATAGATTTTTTTTTTTTCTGAGAGGTGTAATGAGGTTTAAAAGATAAGAGCTGGACAACCATCTTGGTTTCCCTGCCTATTTGTAAAGCCTATATTCCAAGACCATTAAAATTTCATTATCAATTTGAAATTATTTAAAATTACATTAGAAACAACATGAATAATTAAATTATGCACACTCTTCTAATTATTAAAGTTCTGATAGGGGTAAACCAATTGACTTTTTATTTCAACGTTATTCAAAGTTACATTTTTCACTAAATTAGCACCAGAAGGGGATTATGCCTATAATAATTGATGTCACTGTAGCTGGCAGGAAAATGGCTGGTTTAAGAGTTAGGTAGGAGGCTGTGAACTTCTCAGCTGATTTTCTCCCTGCTGTTCATTTTATAAAAGAAGGATGGAAAATATTATCTTCACTTTAATGTCCATCGATGTCAAAGTCTTGAGTCTATAATGAGGAGGTCATGTAAACCACTAGTTTCCCAGGCAGGGTACAAAAATTACTCCCTGGAGTTACCATCAAAGCTACTTTATTAGCATTAATATTGCTATTCTATGATAGAAAAAAAAATCAATCAAAAAAACCCCCAGAGACAGCACACAAAAAATGAAGATAAGGGACAAAAAGAATAAAATGTTTCATAGTTTTCTTCTCTTCTTGCTATATTTTCACATTTGTTGTTACATGACAATATAGAACAATATGCCCTACTGCTGTCTCTTAGATCATCACATAGGTGTCACCCATTCAGCAGAAGGTAGACATGTTAAGTCCTGTAGATCTAAAAGTGTGTTATGTATGTATGGCACGTAACCCATAATCATGCATCTTCATTGGACAAGAATGGATTCTCACAATTTATTGCCTTGAAAGATGATTGAGAGTAGATTAGAGAGCATTTATCTCTTATTTGATCATGACAGCACGCTACCACTAAATATCTACTGTATTTTCATTCCTATGTAGAGCTAGTTAAATTATAAAAAAGATTTTTGAGAAAAAATAGTGCATGTTGAACAGACATTTGAACATCTGATAACAATATCTGCAAGCAGTCAGTCAGATTTTTCCAGATTGGATATACCATGCTGAGCTGTTTTCTTTTGTTTTGGGTTCTGCCCTGCCCCATACCCCAGCACTTCAGGGCAGTAAGCAACTGTTATCTTTTGAAAACATTATAGCATGAAAATGTCAAACAAAGCCACCATTTTTAGAACATGAATATTTTCATTAAGAGGTTTAGACCTCTTAAATTTTAAGAAACAACTATTTTATTCTGTAGGTGAATTTATGTGTGACACACAGTAATACCTTTGCCATTTGTAAAAGAAGAGAGTGGTGCATAAATTCCATGCATTGAATTTCAGGTGGTCTTATATCTTTTCACAACACTCATAAGCTGAAATCCATTTTATAAGTACTGCCAATGCAGAACGTCCAGTACTATCTAGCAAGTGGACTTCCTATCAGTACTGATTAGGATTATTCTATGTACTTTTCCCCCAAAACATAACAATTTCTGTAGAAGCTGCTTCTCATTAGTAGAAGGCAAATGGGCATGAAACAAATCTTAAACATTGCCTGTTTGTTTTCCTGATTTTTACTATTTCAAATTTATTGTTGTCCAAGAGGTTAAAAAAAAACCCAGAAAATCTGCTTATATTTATCTTTAAAAAAAAGTCTCTAGATTTTGGATAACAATTCGAATGATAATTGTATCAAGGCAGATATCAGTGTAAATGTCATGCTTAAAGATATATTTTTCTGCTCTTTTCCCCCACAATCTGCCTATTCATTTACTTTATTGACCTTTTTTCTTGAGAAAGCACAGGTATTGCAGTTGTTACTCGTTGTCCACATGGGGTCAAACTTCTGCATCTGTCATAAATAGTTAATACTGTACAATTTAAAAGGTATTAATTTGCTTTTCTAGGCTGTCATTGTCTCACACATATGTCTAAGAGAGTCAAGTTGCATTTTGCCAAAAATAATAATTAAATATAATAATTAACCTTTTTAAAATAATGCATTTTCTGAAGCATTCTGTTTACTTCTCTATGTTAAAAAGAAATCAAAATCCAGTCAGGAAGATAATTGGCTATACTTAGAAGCAAAATAAGGAAAATAATCAACATAGGAATGTACATATGCAGCTCAACGAAGTTGTCCTCATCATTACAAAATAAAGAAAAGCTCAGGCATCTAGTTCTGTATCTTTTTTTCTGATGATGGCATGTAATATTAATAGATGCTTATATAATGAATAAAAGAATCAAGTAATTACACCATAATCCCTTCCTTGCCAGTCTTCCGGTTCTGACAATTTTCATCAAATCTATACTTGAGTTGGAAGTTTTATTCACATATGTCTTCTGAGATTTTGGGTTTTTATTTTTAATCAGTTCACAGGCTCCCTGTCCATAGTATCTTGTTATAAGAAGTTCAAACTTATTATACATTGTGTGGCAAAAAGAACCAAACTCCTCTTTACTTTCTGATTATTATATGTGACATCCTCTGTTTTTTCTATTATGAATAATAATAAAGAATCATTTTCTGTTAACATTTTACCGCAACTTAATATCTGTTATGGACTCTTCAGGTTACATGGGTTTTAAACTGCAAAGTCATAGTCTTTTTAATATATCACTGTAAAGAATCTTATAATTTTTTTCATGCTCTTATTTGAAATTTTTCAGTTCCACAATAACTTTTAGAGATGAGATGATAGAAACACTGTAGTTTTCAAGAGAACAGGCTACAATTTCTAGGAAGATTACTCTATTTATATTCTTTATTCCTCGTTTCTTAGCATTTCTAGTTATCTTATTCATCTTTTGAACACATCATATTATCCTCAGTGACTTTGTTTTGTTTAAGTGTGTGTGGGAAGATGTTGGGTTTTTTTCTCTTTTCTTTCCTTCTCTTGTTTTTATTTTCTTTTTTTTCTAATGGTAATCCTAGTTATCTCTAATGTGATATATTAATGAATTTTTATTCATTTTAGTAATTTTAAAATGAAAAATAAGTTCACAGAATCACAGAATGGTAGAGGGTAGAAGGTCCTCTGGAGATCATCTTGTCTGACCCCTGCTAAAGTAGGTGCATTGTATTTTTATTGTATCCTTGTGTACTCTGAGGATGTTTATATATCCCTCCCAAGTGGTCATTCTCTTATTCTGTACTCTGTAAAATTCCTTCTTGCACTGGAATTTCTCCAGGAGCTCATTGCTGATGCATGTAGGTAACCTGCCTCCTTCACTTGATTTCTTACTCTTAGAGATGCACTGATCTTGAGTTTGGAGGAAGTAGTGCTTGAATATCGACCAGTTCTCATGACCTGCCTCTACTTTCTAAAGCCTTAACCCCTGGTATCCCTCCTAATACATTTTGAAGAGGCCAAACTTAGCTCTCCTGACATCCAGGTTCATAATTGTTCTTATTATCCTGCTTCTATGATGCAGGATTCTTAACTCCACCATCTACTGTTCAGTGCAGCTAAGGCTGCCCCCAACCAGTCCTTCTTTGTTAGCATAAGGTCTAGCAGCACACCTCTCCTCATTGTTCCTCCACCACCTGTGTCAAAAGTTATCCTCACTGCTTTGAAGGAATGCCTTGGACTGTTTTCCTAGCTGTGTTGTCTTTCCAGCAAATATCCAAGTGACCGAAGTCCCCCATGAGGACCAGGGCCTGTGATAGTGATTCTACTTCCAGTTGCCTATACAAAGCCTCATTTACTAACTCTTCCTGTTTATGTGATCTGTAGTAGACAGCCACAGCACTGTTCCTGACATTAACCTGTCCTATCATTCTTATCCATAAGCTCTTGACTCATTCCTCATCCACACTTGGGCTGAGCTTGATACATTCCAGTTGCTCCCCTACACAAAGAGTAACCCCACTACCCTGTCTCATTTTCCCTGGCTTTGAATTCCCAGTTCCTGGATGTATAAAAGATTTATTCTCTTATTTTTAATTATTTTTTCTACTGGTGGATGTAGTTTTGGATTGGCAATGAGTCCAGCCAGAAGACCACACACTGGTCACACATTCCAGAGTTTGTCTGCTTCCATGAAAATGGTGCAGAAAAAACAAGCTGCCTTTATTCAAAACCTACTAAGGTTCATCATAGCTTGATGCACTTTATATCTGTTGGTTTTGCCTTCTAGAGGATAAAACAAACTCTTCAAAAGCAGCGTGACATACAATCACATGAACCCAGCAGAGTTAAGAAAAATAGCTAGTGTATTTACCTTGCCACAACGAAGAACTGATTGAGTACATGCCCTGTCTTTAAATAGTCATTCAGCCCATTCCTAATACAGTGTTACAGTGTGCAACACCACAATCTCCAAACTCGTCTTCTTCGCTCCACTTAAGTCTTCTCTTCTTCTAACCTCAAACATTTTAACCTTTACTTGTGACCTCTTTTTTGCACACCTCATCTGAGTTTTGTTGATCTGTGGACTTTGATTATGGCAAAACTGATTGTTATTCAGCTTCTTGCTGTGCCAAGCAGAATAGAACATAATTGGTCCTTCTGTGTCATATTCCATTATTTGTTCATTAATAGGACAATGTTCGCTCAACACTATGGCGGTGTTGTGATTTACAAGAAACCTGGAAAATTATCTGAAGGAGTTATCACATCTAGTATTTAAGGATTACTGTTCCTATTTCATACAATTTTCCGGCTCATTTTTTTTCCAGATTATAAAAGTAAATTTGAATTTCAGTCCTATTCACCAAGATATTCATATCTCTCTATTTTGTGTCAATCAAAATCAAACCCACTTTTCCATAAAAATAAACTTCCTGTTGTCCAGATTACTAAAGAAAACACTAGAGCTGGGCTAAATCCTTGTGGAACACCACACAGTATTTTTTGCAAGTAATTAATCGGCAGATGTTTTCTGGTTGTAGTTCTCATTAGGATTTTGGTTACCTGCTAGATGGGTAATCTTGAGTATATTTCTCTTCCTGCTTATGAGAATGTCATGCAAGACACTATAGAAAGTAAACTAAAACCAAGACTGACTGTGTCCATTACTNACCACCCAAAAAAAGAAAAAATTCACAAGGGCAACAAAACATCCAACACTCCTCCCAGGCAGCACTCAGGTGGTTACCTTTCTCCAAGGTTCCCCAAACTGCCCCCCCTCTTCTTTCCTCCCATCTCTCCTGCCATTCACCTGCCCCTCTGCCTATCTGCCTTCTCCTGCTAATGTAATGTATACTGCAGGTACAACTGGAACAAGCTAGCCTCCCATGTGAGGCCACTTAGTGCCAGGCTCTTGGAGATCCCTGAAAAGTGATCCCTGTGGAAAGTCAGCCATGTAGAGGCTTCCTGCAAAGAGCTGTCCCCAACGAGTTGTCCTAGACACCCCACAAAGTTGTTATTCTGCTATGGAAGAATATTATATCTGCTTTAACACATTTTCTTTTCATGACAAGCCCACTATGATTAGTATTTAACTTCTTGTTATCTCCTAAATATTTATTTAATCAATTACTTCTTAGATTTTTCTGATGAGGGGTATTAAACCAGGTTCATCCCTGACTATTGTTTTGTGTTATTCTCTGAAAGATGTATACATACACATCTTAATATGTTGCTATATCTTTCCCAGGGAAAAGCTTGAAAATCTAATCTAAGCCCTTCTCAAAAACTTAAAAGTGAAAAAGAAAAAGTTAAAAGAAAATGATAAAGAAAGAAAAGCTTGTCAAGGCCCATTGGCAAAATGAAAGGGCATAAATTATTTCACTGTTCTTATGATTATTTTTGATTTGGTGTTGACAGTGATGTTTCTCTTTTCTCTTTGCATCATACATTGTCAACTCTGTATTCTATCTTATTTTTGTTGCCTGAATTTTAAAGTCTCTTCATTAGCAATGTTTTTTTTA
>WAAB01021719.1:0-30612 GCA_013389865.1 Piaya cayana | reverse complement strand
GCAAAACTGATTGTTATTCAGCTTCTTGCTGTGCCAAGCAGAATAGAACATAATTGGTCCTTCTGTGTCATATTCCATTATTTGTTCATTAATAGGACAATGTTCGCTCAACACTATGGCGGTGTTGTGATTTACAAGAAACCTGGAAAATTATCTGAAGGAGTTATCACATCTAGTATTTAAGGATTACTGTTCCTATTTCATACAATTTTCCGGCTCATTTTTTTTCCAGATTATAAAAGTAAATTTGAATTTCAGTCCTATTCACCAAGATATTCATATCTCTCTATTTTGTGTCAATCAAAATCAAACCCACTTTTCCATAAAAATAAACTTCCTGTTGTCCAGATTACTAAAGAAAACACTAGAGCTGGGCTAAATCCTTGTGGAACACCACACAGTATTTTTTGCAAGTAATTAATCGGCAGATGTTTTCTGGTTGTAGTTCTCATTAGGATTTTGGTTACCTGCTAGATGGGTAATCTTGAGTATATTTCTCTTCCTGCTTATGAGAATGTCATGCAAGACACTATAGAAAGTAAACTAAAACCAAGACTGACTGTGTCCATTACTTATCAACTATCCACAAAGAGCAATGGACAAATTCCCCATATCAGCCATGTCTCTGTGGGTATTTCTCCTTGGGAAATCTCCTCATGGCTGACTGTCAGTGAGAGCAGCTCTGCATGGGGAGCCTTGAACACTGACACGNTGTGGAAAGTCAGCCATGTAGAGGCTTCCTGCAAAGAGCTGTCCCCAACGAGTTGTCCTAGACACCCCACAAAGTTGTTATTCTGCTATGGAAGAATATTATATCTGCTTTAACACATTTTCTTTTCATGACAAGCCCACTATGATTAGTATTTAACTTCTTGTTATCTCCTAAATATTTATTTAATCAATTACTTCTTAGATTTTTCTGATGAGGGGTATTAAACCAGGTTCATCCCTGACTATTGTTTTGTGTTATTCTCTGAAAGATGTATACATACACATCTTAATATGTTGCTATATCTTTCCCAGGGAAAAGCTTGAAAATCTAATCTAAGCCCTTCTCAAAAACTTAAAAGTGAAAAAGAAAAAGTTANGAGTGGTCTCTCACAGGTAGTGGAATGGGACCTCCTGACCACAACTGAGAAAGATGCTGGGGTGGAATGCTGTGCCCATAATTCATCAATTAAAAAAAACAAACCCNTTTTCTTTTCATGACAAGCCCACTATGATTAGTATTTAACTTCTTGTTATCTCCTAAATATTTATTTAATCAATTACTTCTTAGATTTTTCTGATGAGGGGTATTAAACCAGGTTCCTCCCTGACTATTGTTTTGTGTTATTCTCTGAAAGATGTATACATACACATCTTAATATGTTGCTATATCTTTCCCAGGGAAAAGCTTGAAAATCTAATCTAAGCCCTTCTCAAAAACTTAAAAGTGAAAAAGAAAAACTTAAAAGAAAATGATAAAGAAAGAAAGAAAAGCTTGTCAAGGCCCATTGGCAAAATGAAAACTCATAAATTATTTCACTGTTCTTATGATTATTTTTGATTTGGTGTTGACAGTGATGTTTCTCTTTTCTCTTTGCATCATACATTGTCAACTCTGTATTCTATCTTATTTTTGTTGCCTGAATTTTAAAGTCTCTTCATTAGCAATGTTTTTTTTAAGTAAAGTTCCAGCTTTTTAGTGGAGTATTTTAAGTGATAGACCTGATGTTATATTGAAAGAATTTAAAAAAAAAGACAAAAGAAGAGATTTATTGGAATGCTATGAATGTAATATAAGAGTTTAAATATACCTATGCTTTTTAGAATATACTTAATTTTCAGTGTTCAATATTTAATTTTCACTGCTGACCAATGTCACTTCCAGAGTCCACTTAAACAGACATTTTAATTTTTTTTGAGTAAAGAGGGGAAAAGACTAGAGACTGTGGGTGGCTCTCAGAGAACTGGAAGTATGAAAATATTTCTTTTGATTGCTTTGGAAAGTTGTCTGAGTAAAAGTGGAAATCATTTTAAAAAAATCACTTCTACTTCTTTTATATTTTTCCTCAAAATAATTTTAAATCTTTTACAAATCAAAAGTGATTTTTATTTTTACAAATTCATTTCTCAATAATTAGGAATATTTCCTAACTTACTGTGGATGGTTGTGCATTCTTTCACTGCAAAGTATATTAATCTGTTTTTACTATAGAGATACTTCAAAAACATAGTACTACATAGAATCAAACTTAAAATAATATCAGGAATATTTATTATGTTCTGATTTTGTTTTGTGTTTTACTTAGCTAAACCTTTAAAAAAAATAACTACAGCTTTCAAAGCAACAAAATAAACAATCAAGTCTCTGTTGATATACAGAATAAAATATTATTCATCTAAAATGTTAGCAAATATGCAATTTCATCATTCTTTCCTTGTGAGAATTAAATAAAATATAATTTATATTCAGGCTTTCTTTTTTAAAAAAATTATTATTTATTCAAGCTCTTGAGTGTCTAATTAAGGAAATTTCAAGAGTAAAGATTTCATCACTAAAAAGATTCTCACTAGTAAATTAAGATATCTTTGATAGAACCAATTTATCTGTTTGCTGTCATTAAAGAAAAGTGAAAGATTAAGTTTTTCATATACCCAGAATTTACTTATTTTTGAAAGGTTTTATGTAGTCTACATTCACACAGACTAACAAAACCCTTATATGAATAATAGTGTCTTTTAATCTTAGATACTTAAACTACTCATAGAGGTTCTGTAAGTAAGTCTTCCCATATAGTTATACAAATAGTCTATAAAATAAAAAATGCTACTAATGAAGATAGAGCGATACAGCCTAGAAAAACAATGGTTAGTCACAAAAAAAATGGTTCATAGGATGAGAATTCTAAATATGTAGATGTACAAATACAATAAACTTTATGTGTTATCACTTAATTTGTAGGACATTCATTCAGAGACTAATGAAATATTTTTACAGTAACTTTTTTGTGTATTAATTTGAATATGAAAGGACTATTATCTTTGTCATGAGTCTCTTTAAATTCATTACATACTTTAATTTTAACTCCATTCCCTGTTTTTCTCACTGTAGACATAATCTTGTCTTCCACTGAATCTCAGTTAGGTCTTCATGTGAATGATATTTTTATTCCTAGGTGCATAACAGTAATAATGACTGTGTAATGACTAGAAATTACTAATCTTCCCTGAAGATATAGCTGGTTTATTAGTCCTAAAGATCTGATATTTTTAGAAGTATGATATGCATTAGGAAATCTTACTGCTCACTCATTGAATGTAAAATATTGAAGTAAATCAGAACAGAATTCTGATGTATATTTGAACTACTCTGTTGCTGGCAGTGTAAGAAATCAGAACTATTCAGGAATCTGATTTAAGTTTCCTTTTGCATTTATGGATTATTAATAAAAAAGAAAGAAAGCCTTTCTTCCATTATTGTGTGGAAGATTGTAAACAATCTGAATATGAGACAGCTAGCTGTTCCATATTCTGGTTTTCTGTTTTGTTTTCCTTTGTACTTTTCCTGGGCGTAGATGATGTAGAACTGAAAAGAAAAATGAAAAATGAAAGGAAGCTTTTCTCATTTGGTGGGAAATTAAGCTTTTGCATCTTACTGACATGGAGAACTGTCAACAAACATAATGTAGGCAAAGAGCATTTACAGAAGAGAACTGAAATTCAGACTGCTGCAGCAATGTATGTTTCAGTGACACAGTGACTGAAAAGGGGTAGGTGAAGTTGCTCCCCTTGAGAGATAGTCATTTGCCTTTGGTGAATGCTGATGGATTGTACGTGAGTACACTCACCTACCTCAAGAGGGAAATTTTTGGGCTGGTCTCTCCAGCTAAGTTTTATTAGCTATTAGTATACTTTAAATTCATTCATAAATATTTGTAATTGCAATTATTAAAATTCCTTCTAATCTTAATACATCTTTGTGTCCACGTAGTTTTCTATATCACTGTGCTTGAACATGCACTTATTTTACCCTACAGGAGGTAGATGGTGATTCTCATAATTTTTGAATCTTCAATTAAGTTGCTGGTTTTATTCTAATAGGTTTCATACAATCACTTTGATAAATACTATATTGGCTTACAATTAAGACCAGCTAAAATGTAATAATTTTATCTACCTTAAATTATCAATATATTGTAAATTGCTGCTAAATCAAAACTGTGTAAAATATTTCTATCCATGACAATCAGAAAATGCAAATGGAAAGATTTCAGAACAACATTTTTCTCTGACTGAAACTGTCATTAATAATAATGCCCGTTACTAAGATCCCAAAACATTACTTTTATTGATCCATGGAACCAAAAATATCCCATCAAATTCTTTTGATACAGAAGATGACTGCTCAGTAGGTTTAACTTCAGGATATAATTTTTGAAGATCCAGAAAACAGTTAAAGATGAGTACTTCACTCAATTACAGTGGAAGAAAATTTGAAATTTACCTATAGATACTGGTATCAATTAAGTTAATGGTATAGTGGTGGACTTGGCAGTATTAGATATAGGGTTGAACTCAATCTTAAGGGCCTTTTCCAACCTAAATTATTCTATAATGCTATAACAGTTCAGTGATTTGGTTTGGTTCATTTGTTGGTTGCTTTTTTAATTAAGATAGGAGGGTGAGAGATCAGGGTGGGAGTAAGGAATGGAATTACAGAAAATAAGTAATTACTCACAGAAATACCTACTACTATTAGGCAAACAGTTTCTGAAGAACAACTCCTAAAGTAGTAAGTTTATGCAGACATTTCAAAAAGTGAAGAAATATTTTTTTATTTCTGTAGGAGATCCATGTTGCTAGTTAGTAAATTTGAATGAAAAGAGAGTTCTAAATATAACTATTACCAAATAATGCAAGTAAAATGATTGTGCAAAATTGCAAGCCTGAAACTAAGAGGAGATAATTGTGTTATACTGTAAATCTTTCTATAAATGCACCTTTGGATCCACAGTATTTTATCTACAGATTTCAAGATAACTCAAATTCAAAGACATTATGAAGTAGTCTATACCAATTCTAGCATGAAACAATTATATTTAAACAGAAAGCATTTGAGTTTACTAATAAATCCTATTTTTCTTCTTGAAATTGTGTGCAGATACACACTTACAGATATTACTAAACTGAATTTTTCACTTATTGCAGAAGTTAAATTGCTATGAATGTGTTTATTCCCTCCAATTATATAAATTGTTACTATTTTTTAATGCATTTAGTATTTATAAGAATCTATGTATTGGGTTTGTTAGTCAAGTTTTTGGTAGCAGATCTACAGTGGTGACTTCTGTGAAAAATGCTAAATGTTTAGGTATGTCTGATAGAACCACTTCCAGCTGGCTCCAAGACAGAACTGGTGCTGGGCAAAGCTGAAAATATCAGTTATGGTGATAACACCTCTGTAAAAATATATTTAAGAAGGGGCAAACTGAGAGCAGAAATTGTAGAACAACAATAACAGAGAGAGGAGTGAGAATACGTGAAAGAAACAACTCTGCAGGCACCAAAGTCATGAAGAAGGAAGGGGAGGAGGTGCTCCAGTGCTGGAGTAGGTTCTGGGGTAGATTATAGTGAAGACCATAGTGATGCACGCTGTCCCCTTGTATGCTGTAGTTGTTGACAGTGGAACAGATACCCACCTGAAGCCCATGAAGGACCGCACACTGAAGCTGGTGGATGCACCTGATGGAGGCTGGGAACCCATGGGAAGCCTGTGCTGGACCAAGATCTTGGTAGGATTTTTGATTCTGTGGAAAAAGGAGATCACGCTGCAGCAAGTTTGTCGACAAGACTTGTGAACCTATAGGGGACCCAAACTAGATCAATCTGTTCCTGAAGTCTGTACTCTGTGGAAGTGACTTGAGCTGGAGAAGTTCTTGAAGAATTGCAGCCTATGAGAAAGACTTGAATTGGAGAGGTTCATGAAGAACTGTCTCCCTTGAGAGAGAACCTACACTGGAGGAGAGGAAGAGTGTGAGGAGTCCTCCGAGTATGAAGGAGCTACAGAGAAAATGTGTGATGACCTGACTGCAACACTCATGCCCTGTTCCTCTGCACTGCTTGTATTGGGGAAGAAATAGAGAATATTGAGGNCCAGTGCTGGAGTAGGTTCTGGGGTAGATTATAGTGAAGACCATAGTGATGCACGCTGTCCCCTTGTATGCTGTAGTTGTTGACAGTGGAACAGATACCCACCTGAAGCCCATGAAGGACCGCACACTGAAGCTGGTGGATGCACCTGATGGAGGCTGGGAACCCATGGGAAGCCTGTGCTGGACCAAGATCTTGGTAGGATTTTTGATTCTGTGGAAAAAGGAGATCACGCTGCAGCAAGTTTGTCGACAAGACTTGTGAACCTATAGGGGACCCAAACTAGATCAATCTGTTCCTGAAGTCTGTACTCTGTGGAAGTGACTTGAGCTGGAGAAGTTCTTGAAGAACTGCAGCCTATGGGAAAGACTTGAATTGGAGAGGTTCATGAAGAACTGTCTCCCTTGAGAGAGAACCTACACTGGAGGAGAGGAAGAGTGTGAGGAGTCCTCCGAGTATGAAGGAGCTACAGAGAAAATGTGTGATGACCTGACTGCAACACTCATGCCCTGTTCCTCTGCACTGCTTGTATTGGGGAAGAAATAGAGAATATTGAGGGTAAAGTTAGGCCCAGGAAGAAGGTGGAGGGAGGGAAAGGTTTTGTTTCTCATTATCTTACTCGGATTTGATTGGTAATAATTAAACTAACTTCCCCAAGTTGAGTCTGTTTAGCCTGTAACAGTAATTGGTGGGTTATCTTCTTGTCCTTATTTCAACTCATGAGATTTTTATTATATTCTCTGTCTGTCATCCAACTGAGGAGGGCAAGTGATAAAGGGGCTTTGGTGAGCAAATGGCATTTGGTCAGGTTCTACCTACCACTATGTACAAGTCAATCCTCTGATAAGCTTGAAGTAAAACAAATTTATAAAATTATTCCTATACTGGATTTTGTGTTGACTGATTTTTATTTTCCTGTCTTTTTAACCCACATACTACTTAATGTAGTCTAAGATTCTTTTTAATGGTACCCATGGTAGTATACAAATGAAAAAAAATCAGTTATTTAAAGTATTTATTATAAATTAGCAGATATTAATAGAGCCTGTACAGCAGTAAATACTAACATCAGAGGTATCTGATCATGCTTCCTTTCTATCTAGCTACTTTGCATTCTACAATTTTTGGTTGAAAAGTATCCACAGAATAACCATAGCACTATATATATAGTAAGAGTGTTCTTTGTAAAAGTACAAAATTTAAGCTATTGAGATTTAGTAAGTTAAACTGCATATAAGGCAGAGCAGCTACTGGAACTTGAGGGTAATTTATTGATACTTCAGATAACATCACTTTAGTTACCATTGAAAGTCCTTTCAAATACTCTACATATTTGGCAATTTTATTTTTTTCCCCCACATACCGAATCTCTTCCTCCATTCATCATGACTCACAGGTGAGTACCTACACATAGAGGACATATAATTTCTTTCCTATATCTGTCCTCTTGTATCACTGTTCAATAAGTAGATAAGATTTTCCACAGCAAATACTTCCCTTCCACTCCAGATACAGCCTTTTCCTTGTTTGTTCTCAAGACTCTAATTAATGCCATCTGTCATTCCCATACTGGTTCACTATTCCACTGATTCTTCTAGTTGTAAAAGAGTCTAAAGGATGAATCATAAAAAGTGAAAAAAGTTTAGTCATTTTGAAATTTACTTGCAACAAAGCAGTATTTGTCTTTTTATTGGAAAAGATATTTTATCTCAAGTAACAAGGATAAAACATTTCATGTGACTACTTAAAAAATAGTAATCCTAAAATTTCATTATAAATAGGTCTTAATTTGGTGGATCAGAATCCAAAATCTCTAGTTGACTTTAACATTACCTGCATGATAATATAAGTTTGATACCAAAGTATATTTTTCACATATGCTAGGTACATTGGCTGGGGTGTTTTTTAAACTAACCAGTAGGAGACAATGAAGAGAAATGCATATTTGAAATGTCACCTTTTCTCTTTATATTAAATTCCTTTACTAAATCACACCCTTAGCCATTCAGTCAGTTATACAATTTATTCACAGATACAGGTAACACTCCCTTGTAGATATTTTAGTGCTAAAGTTCAAGCATGCTGTTCTTCACATTTCTTTGTCCTGTACAGATACACACTCACAATCAATCCTATTCTGCTCCTACCAAGTTTTACAGTTACAGTTGACAAGAAAGTTGATAAAGAATTCATAAATTCATAAAGAGTTGATAAAGATGCTATTTGGGACCTGAAATTGCCATTAATTCTTTTGATTATCTATTCTAGAGTCTATCTTTTTATCCTGTAAGAGAGGTTTATTGTGCTAGAAAAGGCAACTGTTGATTATGGTCTTCAATTCAGTGATTTAGGCTGACGAATACCCTAATTTTCACAGTTCTTACTTGCTGATTAGCCGTAAGGCTGACTGTATTGCTTTCTTTTCCTACAAGTAGTCATTGTGACAAGAACATGATTTTTTAAAGACAGACAAGTGAAGGGTTTGATAAACTTTCCCATACTCTCTGATCTCAATGAGAAAATTTTGCTGAGAATTTTGCCAGAAAAATTTTGTCCAGAGAATGTGATAAGAATAGAAGGCAGTTCAAGAAAAGTGAGACTATGATGCTAATATAAAATAACTAATTTAATTTCAAACAAGTGCTTTACAAGAATTTTCTATAGGTTTCTGGTGTTTAATTTCTAAGGATATTAAATGAGTTACACTAGTTCAAAGTAATTATTTTTATAAGAAAACTATAACAGAGGAAGAACTGAAATCTGCCCACCTTGAGTCTTACATCAAGAATAATTTTAATGAAGATCTTGGAAGAGGATGCAGCCTTGTACTCAATGGCATTCATGCCCATGAGTTAGAACTGAAGAGCAGAGAATTTAAATTTAAATGCTTAATAAAGAGAGGACATGGATGCTATTCTAATTAGGGAGAGGAGGGTGAGAATGAACAAGAAAATGATGATGTGGCTGCACTTCGTTCTTATTAGCTCATCCCTCCAATAATCTCTGCTTGATAAGTTGTGGAAGTTAATCCATCAAATATGATGATACTGCACAGAATGTTTTCCACACTGAAAGCATCAGGAAGTACTATACAGTGATAAAAGAATGACATTCAAATAGGGCAAAGCCTAAATTACCTGCATGTATTTTATTTTCTGTAAAGTTTATGAATATAAGTCTTAAAATATTGAGTTATTTTTTAACTCCTTCACCAAGGATTTCCTAAAATTTTGATGTGCTGAAGAAAAGACTGTGAGGTCTGAAGTAGCTTTGAATTTATCTGGTTCAGGTGAGTTAGTCTGGACAGAAGCGTGTATGTAAAGGGTGTAGCTTCTCTTGTGGCAACTGATCAAGGTCTTTTTCAGCAACCTAGACTTTACTAACATACTAACCCTCAAGTACTGTTTTAAACACTGCAGAGTGGTTTGGAGCTTAGGAAAAGCGGTATACCTCAAAACCAGGAAAACACACATTATCCTTCAGATCTCCAACAGCCCTTACATTAAGAATCCTCAAAGTGATTGCATTTACTCTGTGTTTCTTATTCTAAACATATTTTGAACTAATGTGTTCTTGTGCACACATAAGAAGACTTTCATGTTTCTAAACTCTTTATACTCCCAGATGTTTTGTGTTAAGAATAATGAACAATAATTCTGTACTTATCTTCTGTTTACTTACTGCAATTTAGGGTACCTCCGTTCTCCTCAGTGTGTCCTAAATTATTCTTTATAGATGTACAAGAGATAGTGAAGACAAATGACACAACAGAAGTGTTGTAGAAATACTTCAGATCAACATCACAGCTATTGTCAGGGAGGTTTTTATTTTATATGCATTATTATGATAAAACATCCAAGAACATGTAAAACTAAAGTGCGCTGTTTACTAGAATTAGAAATCTAACTTTCAGTCTGTGACCCCTGTTACTCAGTACATAGAGCACTGGATACGTTATGATGTAAAGTACCTGTTCAGTATTTTATGAGTCCTATCCATCTTTGTATATGCCAGTCCAGATGGGTTTTACTGAACAGTAGTCTGGGCTTCAAATAAACAGATTCTCTACCCAGACTATAAAAAATCTTCTATTATCTACATATTGAATTAATTTTTTTCTTGTTTTGTGAAGACATCATCATGTTTTGGGAAGGTGGAATAGTTCCCTCATCACCAGACTGAATCTCTTGCAATGAAATCTTTCCTGCTTTCATCATGATTTCTGATGAAGGTTTACTAAATTCTTTTTAAATCAGATTTTGAAAATTCAGCATATTTCTTAAGCAGTTTTCAACCTGAAAATTTGTATTTTAAAAAAAAATTGTCTTTAAATTTCCAGCCACCTACGTTTGTGATCAATGGTGGGAATAATGGAAGAAGAAATATCAATTTCTATCTCATCTAAGTTGTCACTCATTTACTTGACCATAATGAATTGCATTGGCAACATATTAGATTTATGATATTTGTCAAAAGTTCTGAGAGTACACTGCATAACTTTTTTTAGTATCAGAACAAAATAGTAATGTTCAGGCAGTATTTAAACATATTGGATACATTTTCATGCCTCACAGAACTCATCAATAACCTACTTTTAGTCATGTGAATGTAACAAGTAATGAGAAAGAATGGAAGTTATTGATTAAAAAATACATGGGAATAATAAATCAAAATGTTATCAAAAGCATGAAAGTTCATCAACCTATATTTTTAATCATTGAAAAGAAGTACTTGTGAGAAATAATGATAGTACCGTGAAACATTGTATATAATGGGCTATCAGAAAATTCCCTGAGGCTTCCAATGGAAGAAAGAAGCAAATAAAACCTGGGTTTAGTCCCTCATGTTGTCTCCCTATTTATCTGCTTATCATTACAAAATAAATTTCGGAGCTTTCCAAGACACAAAATTACTCCAGATTAGAAATATCATGGAGCCAAGGACCTGTCTACCCCTATAAGGACATGGGATTTCAGAGACAGAACTTCACCTTTTTCCAATTCTACTATAACTCCACTAAAGCCCATGGAAGCCAACAATTAACCACTTTCATACTCTGGAGTGTTTCAAGTTGAATGGCCTACATGCTCAGTATTCCATAGACTAGCATAACACAATCCAATATTCACAGATAGTGAGCAATTCTGCTTAAAAGAACCCCAAAGTACACTGTTCATAGCAGTTACTAAGTGGTTTCATCTAATGGCAAAATTATCTGTAAATCTAGTGAAGCTGCTTAATTAAAACCTTGTGCCACTTTGATATCAGGTCCATAACGTACAGAACAGTACTTAATTTCTTATTTTGTTACCAGAAACTCTATTTCATGTATTAAATTGTTCTACCTTCCTTATCACAGTGCCATTTACTATGTTGTAGCTTTCTATATCTGAACATTACTAGTATTTCGAAATCGAAATTTGATAAATTAATCCAGTTCCTGGTTCACTCAATTAGTTTGATGTACCTGTAGTAGGTCTATTGCAGTATAGGTGGTTGGATTTTAAAATAAAATAGGTAGTACTAAAAGCACTTGCAGGCACAGATATTTCACTGCAGTTGTGACATACTACAGAAAGCTGATTTGAGAAATATTGTTTGCCTTTCATGTACATCCACATCTAGACAAGCACTAAACATTTATCAAATAAGGACCATTTCACAACGGCATTCTGCAAAGATGTCCTGCCTCTTTAGATCTTATTGCAGCAATGTAAGCAATATTATTACTCACAGCCATTTCCACTTCTTATCAACTTAGTGCTTCTCCAAAGGGTTCCTGTGCAGATAAAAGTTCCAAGGAATTCAGCTTCAGCTTTTTTACCATAGCTAGGTGACAACAAAAGCTAGGTTTTAAGTCAGAGAAGTGATGGGGAAAAAGTGAACAGAAAATTCTTTGTGATTTCTTTTTTTGGGAAGAATGAGATAGGAGGAGAAGGGGAGGGGAGGGGAGAAAAGAATACTTAGAAGCATCAGATAATTTTTTTTTTTTTCAATCGACATTATTGTAATATACAGACCTCTTTTATTGATAGCCACATTACAGGCAAAATAAAAAGTAGGTTTTAACAGGTATTACATGCCTGGTCAGAAGGTTAAGGACAGACTTTTTTTTATTCTTGAAATTCTTCTAAATCCACTGGTAATTGTATGTTCAGTTGCAAGAGAGAAGCTACCTTATCCTGAAGAGTATTGGAGGCCTTTTTGATATTTTCTCACTGCTAATCTTCTAACCTAATAAAGCAGAATTGAGAAATACAAGAAATAATGAAGAGCAGCAGTAAAATGCAGCCACAAAGAAAATGAATCGGGTTTTGCATACTGAGAGTATTGATGAGGAAATACTCTTGTCCATTGGTGCCACTTGTAGTAGTTACAGGCACAGAGCTAAGTTCCCTATTTTCAACTAAATTAGATTGTGTGGTAAATTCACATTTCATACCAGAGGTCACAATACAGGCAATATAATGCTTGCATTTGTGATTTAAAGGAGACATAAGAGGAACATGAACTCAAGGATACTTAGTTTATGATGTAGATTGTCATCTTGCTCTTGTCTAGTGTCAACACGATCTCCTGTGTCTTGATTGAAAGATTGCTGATGGAAGCAAATAAGAATTGTTACTGCATTTCATTGCTAGTGTATGAAGGTCACTATAGGAAAGAAACCATCACCTGGTGAAGTCTTCAGGCCTTTTCTCCTAAGTATAATTTCACAAAAAAGTGGATAAAATGAGGATATGCGTTGAGTGTTAGCAAAAAAAATAATTTTATTTCTTTGGTGCAATTCATTTTTATGCACACTTGTATGTTAAAGCTTTGCATGACAAATAGCTCATATTGTTCTACTTCATTACATATACTAATATGCGTATTTATGGGGAATGAGCAAGCAACCTTTGTATGACAATCAAATAAGAGCATGTATGAGTAAGGAATAATTATTACATGTAGAAAAATAGATAATGGCTTAGTGGTAGAGAAGCTCACAGTGTTTAATTTTTCATTATAATTTAAATGGTAATTTATTAGACTAAGATAGATGGGTTCCTCATGCTTTTCTGGATTGTCTTCTAATTTTCCTTTCAGCAGGAAAATGCATTTAACCTGAAATTTTATCTTTTAACTCTAGTATCAGAAGGATGATTAACTGAAATATCAACCATCTATGGTTTACAAAATGCCCAATAAATAGTGACTAAATATAATCTTTTATGTAGAAAAGCTTGCTTGCTTTATATACGGATGTAAAAATTGTAATGTGAATTTGAAGAAATCTCTCTGATTTCTTATTTCTACTGTTCTTCATAACTAATGATGCAGCAACTATGTATTTTTTATTTTTCCTTCTTAGAACAAAATCTGACTTGTATAAATTGAAGCTAATATCAAGATGGGCCACATAAATGATCAGAGGGATGGACAAGCTCTCCTATGAGAGAATGCTGAGATGGGGTTTTTCATCCTGGAGAAGAGGGGAGGCTCTGAGGAGACCTAATCACAGCCTTTCAGTATGTAAAGGGAATTTATAAGAAAGATGGGGAGAGACTTTTTAAAGATACACACCAATACCATAGGCTAATGAGAATGAAATACACTTTTCTATTATCCAGAATAATATGTGTAGAGTAACAGGAAAAATCTAAAGAGTAACTTATACACTGTCATGCTGTTATCAAGACAGTGAGTATTGTTGGTTTACATTAATTCAGAAAAAAAAACCAAGACATCATGTGTCACACACAGAGTGAATGGTGCACATATTGAAAAGCTGAAAAAATATTTTGGACCAATTACTTTAGAAGAGTAATCTTTTCTTGCTTTTTAAATTTTATACCAAGACCAGATATTGCTTGAGGTCAAGGAGGAGGATAGGAGAAGGGAGGAGAGGGAAGGGGAGGAGATAGTTGATTGTGTAATTTCAAATGAAATTATGTTATCAAAGTAATTAGATCAAGTAACTATTTGAAATATAATAATTCTATCATATAGTTTAAGAAATTTGAAAACATATTGGCAATAGTATCACATCAATCAGCTCATCAGACATTAAGACTTTTCAAATAAACTTTTAAGGTCTTTCCTTAAAAGTCTAAACTTACTTACTGTTTGATTCAAATTTTAGGCTTTGGCCTGGATAGACACACTAAGTCTAGGCTGCGTTTTCTATATCTTCAGTGTTTCTTCAAGTGCAAAAGTACAAGATAAATACAGGCAAATGCATAAACAGCTCTGATAAGCTTCAAAAAATATTCTGAAAATACAAAAGACTAGAAAAACCTGAAAACACATTTGAAGACAGCTACATCACCAGATGCTTCAGAAGACAGATACAATGGAACCATAATTAACTCTGATTTTCTAGCTCAAAACTGTAAACAAAACTAATTTCCTCCAATCTCATGCTTCCCTAATATAGTGTGGAATAAAGGAATGGGGGTGTGGATGGGTGTGAGGTAGAAGGGATCTGTAGACATTGAGAAGAACATTTTGCTTGAACCCCACAAAGAATCTTCATAAAAATGATAAGTCTAGGGTAAATAAACAAAATAAGGTAAAAATCAGAAGAAATGCGAGAAACTTAGGTTGCTTGTTGTAATGCCAGATCATCTAGAGCTCAGCTGAGGCTGATGAAAGATATTTTGACCAAACAGAAATAAACAGAGACATCTACTAATGATGAGTAAATCAAAAAATTTTGAGAACTTTCTAGTTTGTTTTCTACAGGGATCTGCCAAGATGCATAGAACAGATAATATACTTTCTGTTCAGGGTTTCAACTGATTTCAGCAAATGCCTTTAAATGAGTATGAACTAAAGTTATCAAGTTTCAAGTTAAAGCTCAACACAGTGGTACAAAGGTTATTTTCTTATTTTGACAGAAATATCCATGCCATCTGTAATCAGAGAGCAACTAGAAAATCCAGTAATATTATGAGTATTTAAAAAATAAATTTCAAATACTTAGTAGTAAAGACACTACATAGTAATATATTAGTATAGAATGTTGTAAGATTCTTCTGTCACCCTGTTTCCAAAAAGTCAGTGCACTTCATGAGGATAGAAGTCAATATGAATCAATAAGTGGGCTGGAAATGCATTTATTGAAGTTACTAATGGCATAAAATTTCAAGTGTGTGGGGTTTTTTTTCTTCTCTCTGTATACCTTCTTTTTTAATTTACAAGGAAAACAATGGAGACATCAGTGGAACAAAAAACCCTCATAAATTAACCATTTAAAAATGAACAGGTAAATTCAGGGACAGAATATACTCCTTTAATCAAGGAAGAGCAACTTTTAAAAAGTAATTAAAAATCTTTGTAACCGGTAATACAGTTTACAACTATGATAATGGCTTAGCTTGAAGCAAACATTTATAAGATTTCTTACTAGGAATTAATCCTTGACAAAGTTTATAAGGAAGCTTCCAATCTGGAAGCCATCTGAGTTGTTTTCATGATCTTCTGAAGCACCTGGTACTTATCATTTGGGAGTCTTCACACCTGATAGACTTTTTGGCAGCTCTAATCAAGTCTGCCGATTTTTATTACTATGTATTACTCTCAAAGATTTTTCAATTACCCAAAGCTCAGTTGTCATAAGAGAGCACTATAGGAATGCCTGCTAAAAAGTACCTAAATGTCTGAAGAATGTTGGTTACCTTTTCCTTTTCTCAATCCACAAGAGTAGAATAAACAGTAAAAATGCTAAGATCTCATAGTTTGTTAATAAAGACTAATGGTCCTCTGGTGACAGTGTTCAAGAATTTATATGGTCAAAGCACCCTGTTGTTGAATTATGAATAGCTAACAATCCTTTGCAGGGATATCTTGACCACATCACCTTATTCATGACCAAATGTTCTTTTTATATGTTGAATAACACAATCAATAGCCTGACTTAAGTGACTCTATGGCAATATATGCAGCATAGGTAATGAAAAGGAGGCACTGAAAACCGCTGTGCAGCTAGAAATCTACCAACTAAGCACTATTACTGAAAAATAGTGGGATTAATAGCTTAACTGGAGTGCTGCAACTGGAGTTCATTGATGCCAACAAACTGGTCGGAACGGACAGGAAAGATGGTGGGGAAGAGGATAGGAGTTGGCCTTAAAATGAATGAATTATTGCTCAAAGCTGTCTTTGCCTAACACTGATGAACAGGTTCAGAGCTTATGGGTAAAGATTAGAGGTGCAGCCAACAAAGGAAAATTCATGGTGTTCACTACAGGCAGGTCAATAGAGGGGAGCCTGACAATGAAGCAGGTAACTATAGGAAGCATCATGCTCAGAGGTTCTGATCCTGTTGGGGAACCTGAATCACCCTGCTCTCTGCTAGAAAAGTAGCACTGAAAGCTGGTAAGCAGTCCAAGAGTTTCTTGGAGTACATCATGGATAATTTCTTAATCCAGGTGATAGATAGCCTGATCACAAAAATCATTACTAGACATGTTGATTACTAACATGGGTGAACTAGAAATGTAAAGATCAGTGGCAACCTGGGCTGCAGTAATCATGCCCTGTGGAATTCAAAATCCTGAGGCACATGGGTCCACCAAGAAGTAGATTCAGGGCACTGAATTTTAGTAGACTAGACTTTCAGTTTTTTAAGAAACAGTGGATAGGACCCCTCTGGGAAACAGCTCTCAGGAACAAAGGAGTTGAACAGAGCTGCACAATGGTGTAAGTACATTTTTCCTGCAGTGAAAGATCTCTCAATTCCTACATGTAAGAAATCAGACAAGGACAGTAGTACAACAGCACGGCTCAGTAGAGACCTGATGAAACTAAAATATAAGAAGGAACTGCACAGGCAGTGGAACCAGGAATGCATGTCCTGGGAAGAATATAGCGTTGATACCCAGGCATGAAGGCACAGTCAGAGATCAATTTGGTAAGCATTGCAAAAAAATAAAGATTTTTAGAGGTACATTGGCCAAAACAGGAAAATTTATGAAAAAACAAACCTATGTCATGACCCAATCCAAGAAAGGAAAACATACTTTAATAAAATGGAGTTCTTGGAGGTGAATCAAAGAGAATCAACACTAAATAGCTGTTATTTATTAAATTAATGTAGTTTGCAAATATTCAGTCATATATTAAAGTAAAATAACTATTTATTCATGATAAAGGCAAAGTTGTATACATATATAAAACACTTAAAGCAATAAATTGTGTAAATGTACCTCTCTAGAAATGGAAATGCAAAGAGAGAGAAAAAGAGAGATGCAAATGGAAATGCAAAGAGAGATTCAGGAAAAGTATAAGAAAGTACTAAAAATGACTAAAAAAGGGAGAAATAGATAATTAGCAAAAAAATATAGTTTCACTGCTCCAGTGGATCCTGCAATGAAAGAAGATGCTACTATAGCAGGAATGTTAATTTCAAATAGGAAGACCTTCCCCTTTATGTAGTATGGTGCTGACTGGTCATGGTCATTTGTTCCCACTGGTTGTCTCTCAGGAGTCGTCTTCTGTTCTATAAACTGTCACATGCTGCTTCCAGAGAGATTTGTGAAATTCATCTCAGAAGCATCAGACACATTGAGCCCATCTGGAAATTACAGAAAGTGACTTGTGACTTCTCTTCATTGTTCTTTTGCAAATACTTTAATGTGTGCAAAGAAATCTGACTTTGTTTTGGCTCTTCGAGATGGTTTAAACCACTGTGTCTCACAGATAAGGCTCGGAAACAGTAGACAATTTTTTACAACAAAAACAAAGACAAAATTAAAAGAACAGTTTATCTATGGTTTGCTACAAAATCCTTGATAATCTGTGGGAGTGGATCCCGAAAAGGACCACAAAATTATCAGATCTTTTCCTACGAAGAAAGGCTAAGACAGTTGAGGTTATTCAGCCTGGAGAAGTCTCCAAGAAGACCTCAGCATGTAGTGATAGGATAAGGGGGAATGGTTTTAAACTGAAAGACGGTGGATTTAGACTGAATATAAGGAAGATTTTTTTTTTCATTAGGGTGCTGCTCAGAGAAGTTGTGGATGTCCCGTAATTGGAAATGTTTAAGGTCAGATTGAGTGGGGTTCTGAGCAACCTCATCTAGAGAAAGATGTCACTGTCTTAACCAGAGATGTTGGTTGATGACAAGTTCAAAGGTCTCTTCCAACTCAAATCATTCTATGATTCTACAACTCTAAGAATAACAGTATCTCTGAAGCTTTATATTTTGATTATAAACATATTCTTAGAGGTTATGAATGGAAGTTGGATTTCAAGTCTCTGCAGTAGTGTATTCCTGTCATAAGCATGAGAAAAGTGGGTTTTATGTTACCACATTGCTTGAGAAAAAATACTTCTAATTGCAGCTAAATTACAATTTTTATAAGATGTCTGATCTAGAAGAGGAGAAAATTCAGTATTGCCTTTAAAGACAAAAAATAGAGAACTATAGACCTGACACTAGAAATTATGATAATTGAAAGATTTGTTGAGAAGACACAAGAATTATTGCTAAAGTACATAGACAACACTTAGAAGACTTTTTTTCTCCAAAATTTGGATTAAATCTCATGATCAATAATCTTCTCATTAAATACAATATTTCCAAACTTTATAGTTCTTAACACTTCATGAGGTACTGACATTTGGGTTCTTTCTTGATTTCACTGCTCAAATATTTTTGCTCTAACAATACCATTAGTGTAACAAATAAAATGATTAATTCTAGCCTCATAAATATTTTTCAAAATTTTATCATGTAACTTGATTCCACAAAATTGAAGGTTTTAAAGAGGAAGCATATTGCATCAGAAATACAGTGTTTTTTCTTGCTGAAATAATCCTACTAAAATAATCAGATCTTTCTGAACCTTATGAAATACAATGCTTTTTTTCTAGGTTTATTTTGCTTTTATGTCAGCTTGACTTTAGCATACTTTAACTGAATAGAGACTATCTGCATGAGTAAGGACAGTTTGTATTTTCTGTGGGTGAGCTGATGGCTTCTGGCTACTTTGTTTTGCACCAGAAATACAGTCTGTATTCCTGTGTTCTAGACATCATAAGACTTCAGGTGTCTTACTAATATGAGCTAGCTAAAAAAGACAGAAATTCCTTTTTGTGAACATAAAATAAATTTAATCTGTCTTCAGACTTACAATTCCTTTTTATGTATATTTTCAGTTGCAACTCAGGGTTTCTTTGTAGCTAAGGGAAATCAAGACTCTGTAACCGGTTAATACCATTGTTTTTAAAATTGGATATAAAACAGGTCTCTGTGCACTTTGATATAACACAAAACTGCAAGAAATTGTGGTTCAATTTAGGAATATCAATAAATTCTTTAAAGACAACTTCACCAATTTTTGATATGAGATAATTGCAGATAGGTTTTTAAATGCAGCAGAGTTCTGATATGCTTCTTAAGAACAGTAAAATAAAGTTCGATCTAAGAAACTGCTGGAAATTCATGTCATAAAAATAATCTTTTGCAGGCAATGAAACAACAAGCAAGTAAATTCAAAATAGAACAAAAATCAAATTTCCTAGTAGTACATATTCATGAACTATCTTTTTGGTTTTGTCTGCTGTTGCAGATGCGTAATATACATTTTATCTCATCAGATCAATGGTTAAAAAAATGACTTATATTGTACTGAAATTCATCACATTTCAAATGTGCATATTTCTTCCAACTATAAAAAGCCATATTATAAATCCCTTGACCAAACTGCAGCTTAGGAAGCTTTGTTTCCTACCTAGGTCCTTGATTCAAAAAGATCTTCCTCTATCAACTTGTTTGCTGTGTCAGGATTTTGGTATGTATGTTCCNTTTTTTTTTTTTTCTGCTGTTGCAGATGCGTAATATACATTTTATCTCATCAGATCAATGGTTAAAAAAATGACTTATATTGTACTGAAATTCATCACATTTCAAATGTGCATATTTCTTCCAACTATAAAAAGCCATATTATAAATCCCTTGACCAAATTGCAGCTTAGGAAGCTTTGTTTCCTACCTAGGTCCTTGATTCAAAAAGGTCTTCCTCTATCAACTTGTTTACTGTGTCAGCATTTTGGTATGTATGTCAAGCCATATGCAATTGTACAACTTGGTTTATGCAATCATTAAAAATTGCTACTGGGGAAATCTTGATCAGCTGTAATGGATAAGAACTCTACTTTTGTAAATACACTTAGTCATTTACCAAATTGTCAAATTGACATGAGAACTGGACCTTTGAATTCTTACAAAATTTGCACACACACGAATGTTCTATAACCTGGGATTATGAATTTATTTACTCCCTTGCAATCCATTTATGATGACTTGACAGCTAGGCATTAATGGAATGGTGGACTGGTGGTTGCTATAGTATGTGCACCTGTCTGAATTCTGATACTGAGCTAGTTTCAGCCACCGAGGTCTTTTCGTTTAGAGTTAAGCTCTCAAAAGTCTCCCAACCTCACTCTGACAAGGGAATTCTTTCTTTTTGGGAAAGTACTTTCTTTTATGAAGAAAGACAGAAAAAGCAGAATGCTCTAGAAGACCATTAAGGAAAATTCATTTTGTTGAGTGTCCTAGTGTGGACACTTCTATTAGTAACAAGTGTTTTACAATAAATTTTTCAGAAGGCCTGAAGAAATGGTTGATACTACACACAAATCAAGGGAAATAAAACATACTCTAAACATGCTGCTGCTTTCCCTTGAATATGTCTTGCTCACTAAACTGTAATAATGCTATTACAGCTTCCAGAAATACTACAACAGGGTAGTGACCCCAGAAAATTTTAAAATTTGGAGTTCTCTGACAATAGCAGTGCTGTTACACACAGTTTTTATGAATTTCAATGAGGGTGCAGAAAAATATGTGTAAGGGATATTAAACAAAATTAAATTCCTAACCCCTGCATTTCCTACTCTTGCAATAAAGAAGATAACAAATAAGAACTTAAGTTTATAAAATGTATGTTTGACAGCCATACAGTGAATGTATTGGAATATACACATATATAACCAGAATTGTTTGAAAATAATTTAATGACCTTGAAAACATCATTGAAGCTTGGAATAGCAGAGCATATAGCATTACGTACTTCAAGAAACTGTTAGACTCTCTCAGCAAGGTTCTCTGAAAGGTAGAGGGCACCGTGTCCCCAATTCAGACAGTGAGAAAAAGAAACAATTAAAAACATACTTATTTGACATCTTCCTACTGTAATAACCTCTATTTTTCCATACGTTCACTATGGTTTACATTTTCTCCACCAAAATTCTTTCAGGGAGGCGTTGGGTATGGCAGGAGTGGGAGCTGATCTGCATAACCATGTTTCACTTTTTTACTGCATAAGTCCATGTTTGGCCACTCTAGTCATAATGCTTCCTTTCTGGCACCCTACACTGAATAATTTCTTGCCACTTTGTCATTTTTTGTGTCTGATCTGGTCTGCATTGTTCACAGGCACCTCAGGTCTGTTCCCTCCCTGACATGGATTGCCCACAGGCTGCCATTCTTCAGGGTTATCCCTACTCGGGCATTGTTCGCTCACAGGTCATGGTACTTCATAAGCATTAATGCTCATGTGTGGGTTACGCATGGACTGCAGTCCTTCATTGTTGTCCAAAACTATGCTTAGGTGACACACAGCTACAATCCCTGAGGGGTGTCCCTACTCTAGCATGTGTTAGCCTCTGTGACTATCACATGGCAGTTCGTGACCTTCTCTCAGAAAGGATTCTGCTGTAACCTTACTGTAATTACGTCTTGCCACTTCTGGCCATTGCAAACAGCTGCTCCAAACTGGAACAATGTTAGAGCGACATGGAGCTGACTGGTCACCAGACTGAAACCAGAGAAATGAACACTGAGATGGGATTAAGATAAAGAAGGTAAGACCGAAGATTGGGTCAGTCAGGCTCCCAGAATAAGAGAAGGGTATCAGTATAATTTCAGTACAGCATCTATGAAAAATCTGTTATGGGCAGGATGACAGAGGCTGAAATAGTTGTGGAGAATCCAAAGATTTTAAATTAAAAATTACCAGAAAAGAAGACACTGTATTTCACTAACACATAGAATGCATTCCAAGCAAAATTATTCTGTCATTCAAAAATCTGTGTATGCTCTGCTCTTCCTTTGCCAGGCTCAGGAATCTCCGTGTTACTCATATTTTCCTTCCACATGTTATATAGAATTTCTGCTTGTTCCTAATCCGGCACACAAGTACAGTGAGGTCTCTGTGTAAATGCAAAAGTGTGTGCAAAGACATTCCCCCAGCCTTGCAGGTGAATGATACACACTGTCACCAGAATACCCCTAAAGCAAACAGGAAGGAACTTTGCAGTGTAACTTACTGTTGTGACACAGAGAATAAGCTATACTTCAGCTACAGAGAGAGATTTAGGTGCCCTGATGGATATTTCTTATTATGTTGCGATTCTCCCATCATTGATAATTTCTCAGCCCCAACAACAATAGGAAGGAAAAGAAAAGAAGAAATAGAAGAAGATGAAGAAGAAGAAGAAGAAGAGGAGGAGGAAGAAAGAGAAGAAGAAGAAGAGGAGGAGGAAGAAAGAGAAGAAGAAGAAGAGGAGGAGGAAGAAAGAGAAGAAGAAGAAGAAGGAGGAAAGGAAGAAGATGAAGAAGATGATGAGGGAGAAGAGGAAGAAGGAGAAGGAGAAGAAGGAGAAGGAGAAGAAGGAGGAGGAGGAGGAGAAGAAGAAGAAGAGGAAGAAGAAGAGGAAGAAGAAGAGGAAGAGGAATAAGAAGAGAAAGAGGAAGAAGAGGAAGAAGAAAGTAATGGTATGGAGTTTTTTGTCCATATGTGGTGCTCCTCTTTTTTTTCGGCTTTAGTATATTGTACATTGTTCAGAACCATGGTAAAACTTGTTCTGTTACTTGTGTTCCTCTGAACATTCAGGAAAAGTTCTCATCCAGAAACAAATTCTACCTGTTCAGACTAACACAGCAGAGGTGCAATCTGCTATAATTAAATCAGACAAAAAACCAACAAACAAACCCAGCTAAACAAGAGACAACAGATAGTATTCATCATACTACAGTCTTTAGAAGTCACATTGAAGTAGTGTTCTTTGTAATAATTCCTGTCACATTGTAGTGTAGTAACAGCTCCAGATTTTTGGTATTCAAAAGTGTTTTGTTGAGCATGTTGAAGTAACACATAAATATTTTTCTGTATTTTTACATGCAATCTTCACACTGAGAATGCTCAGAGCAAACTGAATATCAGGATAAAAGTATTGCTGAGTCCAGACCACGTGAACGTATTCTGAAATTTATTTTCAAGTGTTTTTCAGAACACAAGATCTTTGCAGACTATGTACAGAAAGAATCAGATAGTAGAATTTTTCCATTAAAAAGGAGGTCATCAATGCATTTAACTACTCTCTGATTAATAATACTTTTTAAAAAATGCAATAAAATAAATATTATAGCTTTTATCCTTGGAAACATTAAGTGAGAGGGCAGGAGATTCCTTCTGGGCTTTTATATGTCTTGCCATTCCCATTACTTGTTTCTGACAACTAACATCCACTTCTCATTCAAAACTTGCCTTGAACCTTTTGCTCCAAGGTAAATCTTACTTTTCTAATATTGCATTGTAATTCTATTTGTCATTCTTGTCATATTGCTTAAATGTCACTCTAGAGAAAATAATACAGTAATTAGCAGTGATTTATTGAAAATGTTTGCACTACTCCTTCAGAGTAGAAGTCCTCAAACTGCTGTACTGAGTGATTACACTTCTTGCTTCTTGTAGTATTCCATAATCTATGATCTCTCTCTTTTTGAATTCTTCACCACAATGAGAGGTACATGTAGATTTATCTGTGTGCACACATGTATGCACAATTGCTTTTCTGGTCTGCCTCAAGCTTTCACCAGTCCATTTCCAGTAACCGCCTGTGTGTAACAAAATACTATCATGGTAGCGTGGTTCTAGGTCTCAGGAGTCAGTTTGGTTTGTCTAGTGTACTCAGGGCAATTCACTGTCTCAAACTTTCATGCAGTCTCTCATACTTAAATAATCTTAATCCTGTTGTCTTTCCAAAATCCTCACATTCTAGATATCACAATGAATCACTCCCTTACCCAATTTTTGTTTAAGACTATCTTCTCTAGCAGCAAATTTACTCTGTAGAATATTCTAAAAAGTCTTCCTCTGAAGAGATGTGACTTATTTTGGTGGCTGACTTTAACAAAGCTTAAGATTCTGATATAATGATGGAATTCTAAGATGCAATGTGTCCTGAGTAGATCTGTTCACCCTTTAAGATCGGAGACAATAAAATAAGGTAAAACTAGACATAGTTGCGTTTTGTTACAAGACAAAAAATATGGTAGATAATTTACTCATTGAAGATATTTAAAATAATTTTCCTGAAATTCTAGATGTAACTGAATGAAATCCATGCAATCATTGAACAGAAAGTCAGATTTATCCATGCAAGGTTTTACAGACCATATTTTATTATTATATGTATTAGATGTGAAGTAAGATTATTATATCCTATAATACAGGGTGTTCCAAATGTAGTTTAGCCTTTGTATTTCACTTTCAAATACAACTGAAAATACATGATTATTTATAACAGATTTCAAAAAAAAGCTTTGAGGTCATAAAGCTGTAGAGATACAAGTTGGTGGCAGAAAAAAAATCACATTTTTGTCTTTCTGAAGTTCTGTACCACAAATGTACTAGAAAAGAATTTCACTGAAGAAAAGTCTTTTGGTGGAATCTCATATTTTAAACTTTCAAAAGCAGATAAAAATGAGAGCTTACTAGCATTTCAAAGTTTAAAATAATATATTGTAGAACACAAAATAGTAAAAAACTTCAATAGAAATAGATTCCAGACAACAACCATATCAAATTAAAAGTTTTATCAATATAAGTGAATGCATTTAGCTGTATTTTCAAATGACACTTTTCCTGTATTTTCTGTAGTAGAATTCTATTCCCAATTTTTATTTTTTTACTTCATAGACACAGCTCAAAATTTAAGCTTCTCTTTCATTCTCACATGACAGTACAGTAGTCTTGTGCTTCATTTTTCTATACTGCTTTTAAAACTCACATCTCTCTACATTTTTTTCCAAGAATGTACATGCAAAGTTTCATGAAAACTCTGCAATATTTTACTATACTAGAGACTTTGTGGATTATAGATGTCTGGCTCAGGGTGGAATCTAGGCAAATAATATTGATATGTTTAAGTGTGGCATTTTACTATTATGCTAAAAATACTTAGTTACATCCACCTTCATAATTTCTCAACATTGTTCTTTTTATAATAATTTCTCTTCTACACTAAGATCTCTTTTTAGGATTTAATGTTTACCATTATTTGGAAAAGGGAATATGAATTCTGTGAGATTTTAACAGCTTTGCATTCCTGTACTCTTTCTTAAGGCTATTTTCGATTTTCTCCCTTCATTTTTACACGCAGGGAGAATTTATATAGGAATTGCTATTGCAATATATATTCTTTCTGTTCTTCACTTCACCATTGCAATTTGATAGCATGCTCTGTCCTTTTTTGTTTCTTGCTTATTCTCTTTACTAAACCTATGCCTGAAGAAACTTACTTGACTCAATTTGGTTGAGAGCTCACAATATCCTGAGTTTTCTTGTAAAACTACTTCTGAAGTTGGAGCTTGTTGGATCCTGAGATTTTAATACATATTCTACTGAAGTCAGAAGATACTGAAGCCCTGCATATCAGTGCATGAGCTGTTACCACCTTTCTGTAGAACCAAGATGAACAGGCATTCTACAGTGACTGCAATCCTTTAGTGTAAGACTAATTCAGGCTGTTACACAGAAAGGACTTCACTAACATCCTGCGACATCTACTTGTTGCAAATTTTATAAAGACATGTTAATGCAACATTAAGTAAAGCTCTGTAAAGACAAAACAGCACTCTGCTGTGAAAACATAAGTAAAAGCTAAAGCATTAGTGTTCCATGACAATCTTAAAATAGTAAGTGGAGAATGTTTGCCTTTAGTGTGCTCATGAAGTTAACCAGAAAAATGTAACACCCATTTGCCCTTGATACCTCACGTCAAAAAGGTATTGCTTGAGTGTCAGAAAGTTTGAATTGTTTGGTTGAGGTATTATGGAGTCTTGAGGTATTACTCAAGTCATGAAAAGGGGTACAATCATTCTTTCATCTGTACAGCAATGTCATAGGAATGAAAAAAACCTCACTCTCTCAGCTGCTATTTGTACACATATTCCTAGCATTAAATTTGAGAAGTAAAGCATTTTTTCAGATTAATAATAGAGACAAAAGCTCTGGAGAAAGTAGAAAGAGAATAATAATTTGTCTGAAATGAAATAGAAATCTTTTGATGAAACAAACAAACAAAAATCTTCTCAAAATTTGTCCTTCCTTTTCCCTTTCTGGGTAAAACCTCTTTGTCAAATTCAACCTGATTTTGCAGGTAGTTTTGCTTCTTCTGCAACTATTTTTAAGCTAATTCTCATATGTAAAAGAAAAGAAAGAAAAGAAGAAGAAGAAAAAGCATAAAACCCAAGAGAGAGACTACAACTGACAGCAGGGTCTCAGGTTTTTTAGTGCCTGAAACAAAAAATCAAGACATAAAGTCTTTGACATTCTTCTGTGTAGTAAATTATTGTGCACAGATGTCAGTGCATTGCAGCACAGCTGCAAGTAATTTTTGTAGGGCAGTTAAGAGGGTGACAAACAGGTTACTTTACTGTCTCAGAGTGCCTGAGTCAATATTTGGTTGATTTTTGTAAAATGAATATTCCTTAAATAAAAATTGTTGTCATTTCTAGAGCTTCAAGGCATACAAAGCATCTTTCCACTCTATTAATCCAAATATTATATTTTGGCTGAAGGAATTTAATTAACATTGACTTATAATAATTTAATGTCTTAAGTAAGCTTTAAAACCATTTCTTATTCTAATAAATTTGCAATTTGCTAGTATAAAGTATCATAATGTGACAACAACATGTAAGTTTTCATACAGAAGGAAGGGGATTTTAGTACATAGCTTTTGATTTTGTTTGCCTGTATCACACCTGATGACCAAAGATTTTACAGACAACAGTTAAACCTATTTTTTTTGCTCTTGATATGACATAGGCTTCAGTATATTCAAAAAACATTATAATCATTCCTTTGTCAAAGTATTTCAACATCCAGGTTTGTTTTATATGTCCAATGACAAATGTATATTTTCTTTAAAACATCACACAGTTCACAAAGCAAAAATATTTATGGCATTAGTTTACATATGAGTCATAATGACATAGTTCTTGGGGTCATCTCTTCTGCCCTTTTTAAAAATGGGCACAATGTTACCCTTCTTCCAGTTATCAGGGACTTCTGATTGCCATGACTTTTCAAATATCATGGAAAGTGTTTTGGCAACCATATCTGCCAATCCCCTCAGGACTCTGGGATGCATCTCATCAAGGCCCATAGACTTATAAATGTTCAGATTCCTCAGGTGGTCACAAACCTGGCCTCCGCTACTGTGGATGGGGGTTTACCCCTGTGGTCATTGTCTTGCTGTCCCATGACCCAGGAGGGGAGAAGAGAGCAGTTATTGGTGAAGACTGAGCAAAAAAATTGTTGAGTACCTCAGCCTTCTTCTTGTGTGTTGATACAAGGTCATCATTCCCAGACATCAGTGGGGGTACGTTGTCTTTGACCTATCTCTTTTGATTGATGTACCTGATAGATAATCATAGTTTTGCCACACTTCATCTTTTGGCTAACATTTACTTCTTTCCCACATTCCTATTGTATGAAACATTTCTAAAAGAACTAAAAATCCACCTCTTTTTATCTTCATGACGTTGAAGGTATTCTATTTAAATGTAGGCAACTAGTAAAGCACTAACTTCTTTATCATAGAATCCTAGAAATGTTTGATTTGGAAGGGAACTTAAAAGGTCATCTAGTCCAACAATTCCTGCAGTGAGCAGGGACATCTTCAACTCAATCACGTTGCTCAGAGCCCCATCCGACCTGACATCAAATATTTTGAGGGATGGGACATTACTACTTCTCTGGAACACGTATTCCAGTGTTTCAACATCCTCATTGTAAAAACTTCTTCCTTACATCTGATCTGATGTATTGGAAGGCTGCAATTAGGTTTCCCTGAAGTCTTCTCTTCTCCAGGATGAAAACCCTCATTATCTCAGCCTTTCTTCACAGGAGAGGTGTCTCATCCCTGTGATCATTTTTGTAGTGGTCTTCTGGACCCACTCCAACAGTTCCAAGACCTTCCTGTCTGGACAACAGCAGAGCTGGATGCAGCGTGCAACACGTAGGGGAGATCTAGCTAACCGATATGCATTTTCATTCTAGCTGACTGATATGCATTTTCATTCAGTTCTCTGTAAAAATAAAAATCTGATAATGTGACAAGGAAGGAAGAATCTGTAATATAAATGTTCTTTTGCTAATACTTACAGAGTAACTTCACTGTGAAAACTAATAATATATTTCTACTTTCAGTTCCAAATTAGTATTCTTATTGTAAATTAATAATTCCCTGTAGTGTTTGTATATTCACACAGCATTCATGCATATATAGTAATTCTGTTTGTGTTTGTTTAGCATACCAGTCCACTAATTAATAATATATCATAATTGAATTATTGTTTATTTGGATAATCTTTGCAGGAAAAAATAAAATCCCCTTAACCAATTTACCTTCTTTCTGCCTTTGGGGAAGGAGCACCAGACGATACCAACACCTACACATCTGTGCACAGATGCATGAAGGTTCTAAGGACTGAATTCTATTGTTGAGAAAAAGGAGTCTTGTTTAAACTACATTAAAATGATTCAGGAATATCCTGAATACAAATTGTTTTGCCATCAAATGCAATCATTTATGGGGCAGAAACATTCCTAGATCTTATTATTATTCCTAGATCTTGATAGGAATGGTTGGACTCGATGATCTGGTGGGTCTCTTCCAACCTGGTTATTCTATGATTCTATGATTATATGATCAAATAGGTTAAATAACAAGTAACCTCTGAAGGCAGTGAAGAAGCTTACAAAATCTGTCGTCACCTTTTCATCTCCTGTCTCCTAATCATCTTACATATTGACACAAATGAAAAGGAGGAAGTATGAGTTTTATTTCATGGCTAAAATAAATTACTGGAATCACAGTCTATTCTACAATATTGATGTAATCAGTTAAAGCCAAATCTCTCCTCTTCTGTGTTTTTCCTGGTTTTAGAAGAATAAAAAAATTCCTTCAGTTTGAAATGCTTAAAATGTATTGTTCTCCAGAAGGATAAAGATACACTGAGCCAGTGACTAAATAACTGTACTTGATGTGTTTGATCACACTTCTACTCCAAAAAGCTTTGCTGATCATATCAGGGTTTTATGATACAGATTTATCAGCTTTGTAAGTCATTTCTGCCTTCAGTGCTAAAGAGAATGTCCTTCTTAAATTGCTAAGAACTCTGATGTGAGAGAGGAAAATCATATATATCATTTATATTGAGTAGCAAGTTTAAATAATTTGAAATTATTTCCTCAGTAAGCTCTTGTTCCTTTTAAAAATTAGATATTCTGGAAATGTAATTAAAATAGTATTTTTTCCACTCAATAAGTAGTACTACTACAAGAGAGTAACATCCATTTTCAAGCAACGCAACAGTCTAGAATCTGCATCTTAATTGAACACAAGTTTTCTATTGTTCTTGCTTAGTCAGTTTTATAACTCTATATTTGATGTACAACTTTCACAATAAGACTAAAGGAACACTTTAAAAGAAAAGCTGCATGTGGCAGAGTACAGTAAAATCTAAAAATAGAGATAGCTTATATAACTGGAAAAGCACCTGATGTGACACAAAAGGCTACATAAAATGTATTAATTCTTGTGTCTTGAAAATGTCACATCTGAACATATAAAAAACATGCATTTTTTTCCAGGATAAGATGAAATACAGCTATACTCTATCTTCACATGGTCTATGCTCAAATATGCAATGAAAACACAAACCTGTCATGGGTTTATACTGCAAACTGGACTAAAAAGACCAATCCAATTCTTGGCATCTGTCTTACAATAGCTTAATGTAGTCTTATAAAATATAGTAGATTACTGGAAAGCTGTAATCACTGAATAGTGCATTTCTTCCCTTTCTCTGTCTTTTCCATGCTACACCAGTGTTTTAATTTGGTTTGCAGCAATATCTCCACTTGTCCTTCCAAAGTTTCACTATAACCTTTTGCTCATTCTTTGCTACAGAAAAATGAAGCAACACTCATTTCTTTACATGGAAGTAAACTGAAAAGCAGAGAGACAGCTTGTTCCTTGTTTCCTTCTCTCTAAAAATGAATGTGACTTTCTTTTTTTACTTCCCTGAGTCTCTGTTGTGGTTTATTCCTTCCCATTGTCAGGTAAGTGTTCAGATATCTCCAGGAAAGATGGGCTCCATCACATCTAATGTTTACTTGGGAAGACAAA
>WAAB01021717.1:5550-17689 GCA_013389865.1 Piaya cayana | reverse complement strand
GGGAGGGGCTGTGGGTCAGGGACCTCAGGAAGAGGATGAGGAGAAAGGTTTTAGAGCTGCAAGAGGGGAGACTGAGATGAGATCTTAGGGGAAAATGTTTTGCTGTGAGGGTGGGGAGGCCCTGGCCCAGTTGCCCAGAGCATTGGTGGCTGCTCTTTCCCTGGAGGGGTTCCAGGCCAGGTTGGATGGAGCTTGGAGCCCCTTGATCCCATGGGAGGTGTCGCTGCCCATGGCAGGGGTGGGACTGATGGACTGTGAGGTCCCTTCCCACACAAACCCTTCCATGGTTCTGTAATTCTCTGAGTCAGTTCGCCCGCTCACCTCTGTCGCTGGTTCAGTCTCCCATAAAATCCGATGAAGTGGATGTGGTCAGGCAGCGATGTTGTTATTTCGTCCCAGAGGGTTTTATCCGCACTGCTGGGAGCACTCGGGTACGAACAACACCCTTTGTCAGTGCCTGACGTTTCCACGCATCCTACTCTTTCTGCACTGACAAGTTTTGTACCTCGAAAAAGTGCGTTTCTCCCAAAATCCCTGCGGGAGACCAACACGGGCCTCGCTTAGCCTGGGTTTCGGCTCTGGAGGTGCCAAACTCCAGGAATAACCTGGAATGAGGAATAACTCCGGCTCTGGGTGAGTTACCGCGTGGGATGTCTTCTCCGTGGCGGGTGCTGTGGAGGCGACGGCTCAGCCGGGCTGGTTGAATATGGGGCACGGTGCAGGGAATCCCGTTTGGTATCCGCATCGGACATGGACACTGAGCCACTGTGAGTGAAAAGAAATCAGCCTTAATAAGAGTTTTGGAATAACTGAGTGCAGAAACGTCTCTTGAAAGAGAAACAAGGCTGGGGCTGAGTCCACTAAGCTGGAGTTTGCTTGGAAACGTGCTCCGTATCCTCTCCCTTCTGCCTGCCCCATCAGTGCAGCTCTTCCTCCAGTCGTTTGTTTGGATTTACCAACAGAATTACCCCTTCCCTTGACCAAAGGGAATACAACAACCCTGACACGTCCAGCAATCCTTTGCAGATGGCTCCAGTTTCCCCTGCCTGGGTTTGATGCCGGCTTTGCTTTTTTTTTGCTTCGATGGAACACAACGAAACCAGCCTGGACCTATCTGGATGCTTGTGCAAAGTGATCGCCGGCAGCTGGAACGAGAGCCTGCATTTGGGAAAATCCCGATTCCAAACCTGGGGCTTTGTTACACCGAGTGTGCCTGACGTGGTCAAGGATGCAAGAGGAGCAAGGGAATAATGTGCTCACTGCTTGGTGGCCGTCAGTGCCTTTGTTCCAGAGTCTGGGATGTTCTTACTCAAAGGAAGCTGGTCCAGAGGCTTGAAGCAAAAAGGGAACTTGGATTTGGTGCCTGTGGCATCTGCGTGAGCAGCCTGGACAGGGATGGGGAAGGGACATGCCACCAAAGCCTTCTTGCTTTATAAACAGGCCGTCATGGAAAGCTTTGGGTGGGAAGGGACCTCACAGCCCATCCAGTCCCACCCCTGCCATGGGCAGGGACACCTCCCACAGCATCAGGGGCTCCAAGCCCCATCCAACCTGGCCTTGAACCCCTCCAGGGATGGAGCAGCCTGGCCCAGGGCCTCTCCACCCTCACACCAAAACATTTCTCCCCAAGATCTCATCTCAATCTCCCTTCTTGCTGCTCCAAACCCTTTCTCCTCATCCTCTCCCTGCACTCCCTGACCCAGAGCCCCTCCCCAGCTTTCCTGGAGCCCCTTTCAGCTCTGGAAGCTGCTCTAAGGTCTCCCCACAGCCTTCTCTTCTCCAGGCTGAACAACCCCAACTTTCAGCCTGTCCCAGTACAGGAGGTTCTCCAGCCCTCACATCATCTCCGTGGCCTCCTCTGGACTTGCTCCAACAGCTCCATGCCCTCCCTGGGCTGGGGACTCCAGAACTGGACACAGGCTCCACGTGGGTCTCCCAGAGCGGAGCAGAGGGGTAGAATCTCCTCCCTCCCTGCTGTTCCCACGGCTCTGGATGTAGCGCAGGACTTGGGTAGTTTCTGAGCTTTGAGCACCCTTCTCCAGCTCACATGGAGCTTCTCATCCACCCACACCCTGAAGTCCTTCTCCTCAGGGCTGCTCACAGTCCATTCTCTTCCCAGTCTGTAATCCTGGTGCACCAAAGGCCCTCCTCTGCAACACTTGGTCACCACAGTGATTGGTGAACGTTTGAAACTCTGTTTGGGGCACGGTGGCTGCAGGTTGACCTTGGATACCCGCTTCCTGGTGAGGACATGGTTATTTCTGAGCAGTTTTGTCTATAGACATGCCCTAACTGATAGGTTGGAGATGGACATCTCAGGTAGCTTACAGCAGATGGATAAAACGCCATGGGAGGGTCCTGGGCTGCTTGCGAGCTGTTGAAGACTTATCCAAAAGCAGCTCTTCCTCCTCAGACACAGGCTGGTTTGCCTGGACAGGCTTGGGATGACTTTATCTCGATGGGACATTGGACCTTCTCTACCAGCCGCGCTGCTGAGACAGACCACAGACTCAGCCTGGGCTGCAAACCTTGAGGAGCCTCCAGCTCCGCTCTGAAGAGGGAGCAGCAGCTGGAAACGCCTGGTTTGGGTCCCCACGCAGCACCCATGGGGCGCTGGAAGGAGATACGCAGGAACAGGATGTGTATTGATCATGTTTGTGTGATGCTTGATGTGTGTGGTGGCCCAGAAGGAGGTTCTTGAGGTTCTGGAATAACTCACCCACCGCTTGGAGCAGCCGAGAGCTTTCCTGGTTCTGATTTCTCAGCCGGCATCCTGCTCCCAGCTCTGGACCTACCGCCCTTGGAGCAGCCAAGCCGGGGAGCTGGGACTCGGCTCCGTGCTTCCTCCTGGGTGTTCAGAAACTTGGGATAAGATAATCTGGGCATCTCCTCCTCACCGCCACCTCGTGCCAAGACCTTCCCGAGAGCGATAAGTCCGTCTGCGTCCGTGGCAGCGCGCCCGGCGCCTTTGGAGCTGTGCTGCTCGTGCCCCAAGCTGGACTGCTCAGCATTTTTCCAAGGCTCTCCAAGCACTGTTACGTGTAATTGGTGATAACGAAGAACTATTACTGGTTTCTCCTCCTCTGAACGATGCCACCACGAGCAGGGTGGGCCTTGGATGCTCCTGGATTACAGCTTTTTTTTTTCCCGGTGATGGGTTGTTGCTGTTGCTGCTCCTTCTGTTTGTTGATGTCCACGTCATGGTTCAGCTGGGTCTGTTGATTCTGCACGGGGTGTTTGAAGAAGAGAAGGCGGTGGGGAGACCTTAGAACCTCCAGCACTGAAAGGACCTCTGGGAGAGCTGGGGAGGGGCTCTTGATCAGGGAGTGCAGGGAGAGGATGAGGGGAACGGTTTTGAGCTGCAAGAGGGGAGATTGAGATGAGATTTTAGGGAGAAACGTTTTGCTGTGAGGGTGAGGAGGCCCTGGGCCAGGTTGCCCAGATCCGTGGGGGCTGCTCCATCCCTGGAGGGGTTCAAGGCCAGGTTGGATGGGGCTTGGAGCCTCTGATGCAGTGGGAGGTGTCCCAGCCCATGGCAGAGAGGGCACCGGATGGGTTTGAGGTCTCTTCCAACCCAAACCATCCTGTGATTCTATGATTCTCTTTATTCACTTTTTCCTTTATGGAGTCACCTTTTAAACCAGATTTGTGTTCAGGTAAGCTTGGAGCATTTACATTTCTATCAACTGAGGGAGCTGTAGCATTCTCATCTCCAGTGTTGTGAGGATCTTCCTTAGAAGGAATAATCCCAGGCTGGAGGATCTCCCCCAGTCCCTCTTGGCTCAGCACCTGGTTACAGCTCCGTCTCCCTCAGTGCTGGGTCCAGCCCTGTTCAATGTCTTCATCAATGACCTGGATGAAGGCATCAAGGGCACCCTGAGCAAGTTTGTGGGTGACACTGAGCTGGGTGGAAGCTGGATCTGCTGGAGGGTCGGGAGGCTCCACAGGGATCTGACCAGGCTGGATCCATGGGCTGAGACCAACGGCAGGAGGGTTAACGAGGCCAAATGGCGGGTCCTGCCCTTGGGGCACAAGAACCCTGAGCAGCTCCAGCCTAGGAGAAGTCTGGCTGGAAAGTGCCTGGAGGAGAAGGACCTGGGGGGGTTGGTTGAAGAGGAGGCAGCAGGGGCCCAGGGGGCCAAGAAGGCCAAGGGCATCTTGGCTTGGATGAGAGCCGGCGTGGCCAGCAGGGCCAGGGAGGTTCTTCTCCCTCTGGACTCGGCCCTGGGGAGACCGAACCTGGAATCGTGGGGTCAGTTGTGGGCCCCTCCCCACCAGAAGGATGTTGAGGGGCTGGAGCGAGTGCAGAGAAGAGCAAGGAAGCTGGTGAGGGGGCTGGAGAAGAAGAGGAGCGGCTGAGAGAGCTGGGGGTGTTTCTGGTGGAGAAGAGGAGGCTGAGGGGAGAGCTCATTGCTCTGTGCAAGTACCTGAGAGGAGGTTGTGGAGAGGAGGGAGCTGGGCTCTTGTGCCAAGGGTCAGGGGACAGGCCGAGAGGGAATGGCCTCAAGCTCCACCAGGGGAGGGTCAGGTTGGACAGCAGGAAAAAATCTTTCCCTGAAAGGGTGATTGGTCAGTGTGAGAGGCTGCCCAGGGAGGGGGTTGATTCGCCTTCCCTGGAGAGGTTTAAGGTGTGTGTGGCCGAGGTGCTGAGGGACATGGGTTAGTGATTGATGGGAATGGTTGGACTCTCTTCCAACCTGGCTGTTCTATGATTCTGTGATTCCCTGTTTGGTTTCTGTATGGTTCATTATTCCCACCCGACTGCTTGTCTCGCATTTTCATCACGTGTTTGCTTACCTTGTGCTTAACCCACCCACCTTTCACGCTGGTGAAGAAAGCAGTTTTGAAGGAGTCCTCTCCCTCCTCCGAGGAAGCCGGTGCTCTGATCCCAGCCCTCGGCTCTCTGCAGACATGGAGAGCAGGGCCGAGCTCCAGTTTGCATCCACAGTGGAGAAAGGATTGTCCCCCTCCCAGGTTTGCTGCCCCTGTCTCCACGTTGTGGCTCAGTCTTTTTTTTCCCCTCCCTTCTGTTCCACAGTGACCAGGACAGGGGACGATTAACCCCTTCGCCAGATATCATCGTCCTCTCCGATAACGAGGCATCCAGTCCCCGTTCCAGCTCCCGGATGGAGGAAAGACTTAAAGCAGCCAATCTGGAAATGTTTAAGGTGAGGAATTTCTCTGCTGTCCCAGGTGGCTGCTCCGGGATTTCTGCTTTGATTTGGGACCTGAGGAGAGTTCTGAGCAGCACAGTAACTTCTGGGCATAACAATCCCGCTCTTGGTTTTCCACGGCACAAATTGCCTGGAAGCTTCCTTCCCCACCAAGGTGTCAGCTGAGTTTTGACTGATTTTCTGCCTCTCCGTAGGGTAAAAGCATAGAGGAGCGACAGCAGCTGATCAAGCAGCTCCGGGACGAGCTGCGGCTGGAGGAGGCCAGGCTGGTGTTGCTGAAGAAACTGAGGCAGAGCCAGCTGCAAAAGGAGAACGTGGTGCAGAAGGTGAAGCTCTGAGCGGCGCCGCTTGGGGCTGGGTGGGATAAGGGGAAGGGGCTGGGCCTTGGGGGAGCCTTGAGTTGGCAACCACAGAGCCTTGCAGGGCTCCTGGACCTTCCTTTCCTCCACATTTGTCCTCCTGGGTGATATTTCCTACCAGCGTGGCTGGGTAGGAGATCTACAGCCCGTCCTCGCTCGTGTGCTGAGAAGATAAATCCGTGCACTTCCACGGGCTGAGTGTTTGATGCAGCATCAACGAGGCCTGGTCCCCATCGGGCCTGTCGATGGATTTCTGTTCCAAGCACCACGTGCTGATGCTGGTTCTCATTTTCTCTCAATGTAGACTCCAGTTGTCCAGAATGCGGCATCTATCGTCCAGCCATCTCCTGCTCACGTGGGACAGCAGGTCCTGTCCAAGCTTCCCTCCAGGCCTGGAGCTCAGGGGGTTGAGCCTCAGAACTTAAGGACATTACAGGTGAGCCTTCCAGACACCCCTTTTCTGCCATGAAGTCTCCCCTCAGCCTCCTCTTTTCCAAGACTGAACAGCCCCAGATCCCTCACTGCTCCTCCAACCTCTGTTCTCCAGCCCCTTCCCAGCTCCATTCCCTTCTCCGGACACTCTCCAGCCCCTCAAGGTCTTTCTTGGAGTGAGAAGCCCCAGGTTCAAGGTGTGGCCTCCCCAGGACCCAGTGCAGGGGCGTGATCCCAGGATGCTGGTGGCCTTCCTGGCCACTTAGACCACTGCTGGCTCACACTGAGCTGCTGTCGACCAGCAGCTCCTTTTACACCAGGCAACTTCCAGTTAGAAAACTGGAAAATTGTCCCCGTAGCCCTGTGTGTCTGCCCCAGCCATCGGTCCCTTGCGTGATGTGCCTCTGGGTGCTTCTGCTTCAGATGTGACGCATTCTCCAGCAGGGACGTGAGGGGGGTTAGTTCAGCTGCACCGTGGGAGGTGGAACGAGCTGAGTTTGGATGTGGTGGCCCTTGAGCAGGTTGTCTGCGGCTCGGGAATGTGAGTTCTGGGACTGCAGGGAGACAAGTGCAGGTCAGCAGAGCTGCCGTTTCATAGAATCGCGGAATCCTAGAATGGATTGAGTTGGAAGCGACCTTAAAGATCATCTCATTCCAATCCCCCCGCGATGGGCAGGGACACCTCCCACTGGATCGAGCTGCCCAGGCCCCCTCCAACCTGGCCTTGAGCCCCTCCAGGGACGGGGCAGCTACAGCTTCGCTGGGCAACTGTCTGTCTGGTGCAGCGTGGTCAGGGAAAGATAAAGGCAAACAAAACAGGGAATTGAGGTGTTTGCCTCCTTCGGGAAGGCGCTGTAGGCAGAGCAGGCTGCTGGCTGACACGGCTGCGCTTCTGCCTGTGTGCTGGAAGGATGCTGCTGCCACAGCTAATTAACACCACACAGGTAGTTGATGGGAATGGTTGGACTCGATGATCCAGTGGGTCTCTTCCAACCTGGTGATTCTATGATTCTATGATTCTAGGTAAGCGAGAAGCCAACAGAATGATCTTGGAGGAAGGAGGGTGCTCGATCTGCACATGTGGAATGGGAAGTTGATGCCAATGAGCAGTAGGATTTCATTCCTGGGGCTTGGAGTCCCCTGGGGCACCATCTCACCCCTCCCTAAGTGTCCCTCTCCCCTGAGCTCTGTGGCATCAGGATGTGTCAGATATATTTATTTGTTAGTACACTGGAAAATCCAACATACCAGGGATCCTGCACTTGGGGCACAAGAACCCTGAGCAGCTCCAGCCTAGGAGAAGTCTGGCTGGAAAGTGCTTGGAGGAGAAGGACCTGGGGGTGTTGGTTGAAGAGGAGGCAGCAGGGGCCCAGGGGGCCAAGAAGGCCAAGGGCATCTTGGCTTGGATGAGAGCTGGTGTGGCCAGCAGGGCCAGGGAGGTTCTTCTCCCTCTGGACTCGGCCCTGGGGAGACCGAACCTGGAATCGTGGGGTCAGTTGTGGGCCCCTCCCCACCAGAAGGATGTTGAGGGGCTGGAGCGAGTGCAGAGAAGAGCAAGGAAGCTGGTGAGGGGGCTGGAGAAGAAGAGGAGCGGCTGAGAGAGCTGGGGGGGTTTCTGGTGGAGAAGAGGAGGCTGAGGGGAGAGCTCATTGCTCTCTGCAAGTGCCTGAGAGGAGGTTGTGGAGAGGAGGGAGCTGGGCTCTTGTGCCAAGGGCCAGGGGACAGGCCGAGAGGGAATGGCCTCAAGCTCCACCAGGGGAGGGTCAGGATGGACAGCAGGAAAAAGTTTTTCCCAGAAAGGGTGATTGGGCACTGGAATTGGCCAGGGAGGGGGTTGATTCCCCTTCCCTGGAGGGGTTTAAGGTGTGGGTGGCCGAGGTGCTGAGGGACATGGGTTAGTGATTGATGGGAATGGTTGGACTCCGTGATCCGGTGGGTCTCTTCCAACCTGGTGATTCTGTGGTTCTATGGTTGTGACCCCAGAGGCTGGGAAGATGGTGCTGGGGCGAGGAGGGAGTCGATCCTCCAGCGCGTCTGCCTGCCTGTAGCTTTCTGTCCCGCTTTGGCCAGACGACTTTCATTTCAGTCTTGCCGATCCGTTTGCTCCTTCCATTAACCATCTCCTTTGTTTGTGGCATTTGTTTTCTTCGCTATGGCAACGCTTCGGGGTCAAGTCTATTGTGAATTCGCAGTGGGATCGGGCTGGTAAAGGAAACGGGCTTTAGGGGAAGAGGAAACACATTGTTTGCCTGCTCTTTGTGGAGGTTTTCTTCTGTGCTGCAAGCACAGAACCTCCTCTAGACCAGGTCTAATAAAGAAAAGAACAGGAAGGGGGAGAGGAAAAGCCAGGAGATATGGAGATATTTAATGTTATAAGATCATGTCCAATTATAAACTGGAGCCGAGCTACCTGGGGCCGTTCTGGTGGTGTTCGAAGACACCAGGACTTTGCTGGGAGCTGAGTGTCAGGCCCTGCTCAGCCTGGCTCCGGTCCTTGCAATCCCAGAGCAGGATTTCCAGGTGCTGGGACTGAGGTTTGTAACATGCCCCTGTATCCCTGCACCAACAGCAAACACCCCCTGTGAGCCACGGCTCCTGGAACTGCTTCGCTTTGAACTCGGGCCTCGGTGTGAATCCTCGGCTCTAATAACTGTGCAGCTGGCAAGCAGCCCCCTTTTTGTTTGATCCCATCTTCTCTCCTTGTGTTTTTCCATCCTGATCAAATCGTGGGGTTGTTTTTAATTCAGAGTGTCTTAAAATCACCTCAAAATCACCTTCCAAACTATCCCAGCTTGGACCCTGGCGGGGCATCCCCTTCCCGGTGAGCTGCCTGGCTCCTGGGAAGCAGCTGCTCGATGGAATTCCAATCCCTTTTCTTAACTCCAGTGGAATTCCAGCCTCTCTACAGAAACTCTGAGTGCATTCCGATGAGGCATCGTCCCTCCAGTCAAAGTGGCCGTGATTATTCAAAATAAAGGACGATTAAAGGAAAATTGAGTTTCTTTGAATCATGGAATCGCTTAGTCAGAAAAGACCATCAGGTCCAACCGTACGGATCCACTACTGGCTCGCTGCTCGGAGTTAATTGGAATTAGGGAAAAGTGGAAATGCTTTGTTATTGCAGAGCCTGATCAGAGAGCTAAGAAGCCTGCTTTGCCTTGAAGTCCTTTATTTTTGTTATTTATCTCTTGTTTCCTTTCGCGACAGGGTCACAGCGTCATTCGATCTGCCACCAACACGACTCTGCCCCATATGCTTATGTCACAGCGTGTGATCGCGCCCAACCCTGCCCAGCTACAAGGGCAGCGCGTTCCTCCGAAACCCGGCCTCATCCGCACTACAACTCCAAGCATGAATCCAGCCATCAACTACCAGCCGGTAGGTCCCGCCGGATCCCTGGGGTTTGGGCACCGTTGCCTTGGCGGGGTGAGCCAGGAGGGAGAATCGGAGGTGAGATTGGTGAGTGTTGGAGGCGTTCAGAGCGTGGAGAGCTTCATCCCAAACATCATGGAATCAGGGAATTGTGAGGGTTGGAAAAGCCCTCAGAGCTCTTCCAGTCCAACCTCACCGTGTGACTGACCCCTGTCACCAAGTGCCGCGGCCACACGGTTTGTGAGCCACCCCAGGGCTGGGGATGCCCCCACGGTGCGGGGCAGCCTCCGCTAGGGCTTCACCTCTCTGTCAGTAACAATTTCTTTCCCAGTATCCGATTTAAACCTTCCCTGGCGCAACTTGAGGCTGGTTCCTGTGATCCCATCACTTGTTCCTTGTTCCAGCCCTACCTGGCTCCAACCTCCTTTCTGGGAGCTGCATAGAGCGATGAGGTCTCGCCTTAGCCTCCTCTTCTCCAGACTAAACATCCCCAGGTCCCTCACCACCGCCTCAACCGCTGTTCTCCAGCCCCTTCCCAGCTCTGTTCCCTTTTCCAGACACGCTCCAACCCCACAAAGTCTTTCTTGGAGTGAGGGGCCCAGAGCTGAACCCAGGATTTGAGGTGCAGGGAGATGATCCTGTCCCTGCTCCCGTGGCTGATCCAAGCCAGAGTGCTTGACTTTGATGTCTTTGAGCTGTGTGGAGGAATGAAACGATAAATAGTTGGAAAAAAATCCTATTTAGAGCTGCCAAAGTGCTGGTTCATCCAAGCAGCCTAGGAGTGACCTGAAGACCCAGTGGGACGTGGTGGCTGCTCTGGGAGCAGGACTGGTTCCTCTTCCCGCAGTCAGCAGCAAGGGCTAGTTCCCATATGCTTTTCTTCCGCTTCTCTTTTCCGGAAGAGCACAGTGAGGAGCAGAAATTATTTTGGGAAGAGTGGAAAGACTCCACGAAGAGTGGAAACGGAGAGAGGGGAGGAAGGTGACATTTCCCAGTTCGAGCAGTGGTGGTTTGTAAAGTGATCCGGCCGCTCTCCTGCTGTGGTTCCTTATCTGCGTCTCTGCTGAGGTGCCCTGTGTGCGCAGGCCCAGGTTAACGACCCCTGTTAATTGCTCGCAGGGTTTGTTGCTGGTTTGTGAGCTGTTTAATCTGTCCTTAACGATAAGGAGAGTGTTAGCCATGAGTATGGTCGGGGCAATCCCAAGCACAGATCCAGGCTGGGCAGAGAATGGATTGGGAGCAACCCAGAGAAGAAGGATTTGGGGTGCTGGGAAGAAGCTCAACGTGAGCTGGAAAAGTGCTCTCACAGCCCAGAAACCACCCGTGTCCTGAGCTGCATCCAGAGCCGTGGGAGCAGCAGGGAGGGAGGGGATCCTGCCCCTCTGCTCCGCTCTGAGAGACCCACCTGGAGCCCCGTGTCCGATTCTGGAGTCCTCAGCACAGGGAGGATCTGGAGCTGTTGGAGCGAGTCCAGGGGAGACCACGGAGACGATGCGAGGGCTGGAGAAGCTCCCGTCGCGTTCTGCAAATCTGTGACTACGCAGTAATGCGAAAATCTCACACCTGGACAACTGTGAAACACGACTAATTCTGTGTTCAATTAAAAACCCGCCCCAGCTACTCTTACAGAGGAGTTTTAATTCATTAGTGTCAGCTCGTCATCTGTGTATTTAAAGCTGTGTGAGCTTTCCCTCATCAGCTCTGCCGCTCGTTTTCCTGGACCTACGCTGGGCTGAATTTTTTGGGACGAGCTCGGTTCTTCGCCTTTTCTTCCCGACCGGCGAAGAGGTTGGCAGGCTTAAAAAAAAAAGAAAACTGGGGCAAACGGATTGATTTTCTGCGCGTTGTCCTCGATCGACACAACTGCTCTCCCTGAGCTTTGGCAGCTGACCCCGTTTGAACGGCTCGGAGGGTTTGTTGCTGTTTGGATTTTTCCCCTTTCCGTGCACGGAGGCGTTTCTGCCCTGGGAAGCGGGTAGGAGGGCGAAAGGCAGGCGGCAGCCCTGCCTGGGCGTAAATAGGTTGCGGTGCTAATGGCTTCTTATCACAAAAGGCTGCGAAAGCTGCATCCTCAGGTCAGCAGAAGCCTTTGTTGCTTCACCGCCGTCATGTGCCGGAGGGACTGCGCATCGAAACGAAGGGAGGATGCAGGAGAAAGCTGCTGGAAATGGAAGAGGAGGGAATTGGCACGTTGGCAGCACCTGCGTGGGAGGGGACGGACACCATCTGGCAGCGGGGATGCTGCTGGGCGCCTGCCAGATCAGCGAGGCGAGAGGTGGAGGAGCAGAACGCGAGAGCGAGCGGCGGCGCCCGCGCGTGAATCACGGCGCTCGGCACTTCCTACGCTCGGCGAGGCCGGTGCCAGGTCTCGAGGCCGGGCCCTGCGCATGCCTCCCCTCTCCTGGAGAAGTGCTCGGCACGCTCCAGACACTGGGACTCCTCTCGTGGACTCCGCTGCACCAGAGGCTCCTCGGCACCAGCGCTGCCCATGGCTTTATCGGAGGGGTTGGGATTCTTGCGGATTCCGCTGCGCTGGAGGCACCTTGGCACCATCACTGCTTTATTGCTGGGACTGAGACAAGCTCCCAGCACGGCTCCTGTCTCCCCGGGTCTTTTTGGAACATTTGCAGACAGAGGGTGTGCGTGTAAGAAAATGATCTGGCTGCCCCATCCCTGGAAGGAAGATTTAAATTAGGCATTAGGAAGAAATTCTTCATGATGAGAGTGGGGAGGCCCTGGCCTGGGTTGCTCCATCCCTGGAGGGGTTCGAGGCCAGGTTGGATGGGGCTTGGAGCCCCTGAT
>WAAB01021716.1:91811-103170 GCA_013389865.1 Piaya cayana | reverse complement strand
GAGACCTTATAACGACCTTCCAGTACCTGAAGGGAGCCTACAAGAAAGCTGGAGAGGGACTATTTTCAAAGGCTTCTAGTGATAGGATGAGGGGGAATGAGTATAAATTGGAGAGGGGCAGATTTAGACTAGACGTTAGGAAAAATTTCTTGACCATGAGAGTGGTGAGGCACTGGAACATGTTAGGTTGCAAAGGAAGTTGTGGCTGCCCCATCCCTGGAGGTGCTTAAGGCCAGGTTGGATGGGGCCTTGGGCAGCCTGATCTAGTGGGATGACCCTGCTCATGGCAGGAGGGTTGGAACTAGGTCATCTTTAAGGTCCCTTCCAACCCTAGCTATTCTATGATTTTATGATTTATAACATAACAAAGAAGCACAACTGAGTGATTGCTCAGGAACCCAGCCCAGCGCAGCCTTTAGTGGAGGAGTTCAGAACCTTGTGAAGCTACTGTAACTTACAGAGTTTAAACTCTACCCAAGGAGCCCCCCAACTCCAAGCATGCAGCTTGCACCTTTGTCACAAACAAAACTTGGTACATGGTTGGCAAGAACAGAGAAACTACCTGGGTAACACACTACCCTGGCTTTAGGGAATGTGTTCACTACATAGCACTCATTTTGACATAGTCCTGAACAGCAGTATCAGAAATTATAGCAGCTGCACAGACTTCAGTGCTTGTAATTTTAGATTTTGATGTGAATGGTTGAGTAAACAGCAATTCCTTCAGAATAGCCTGCCTCAGTTAGATGCGTGCCTTCCAGCACAGAGTGGCTGCACTTATGCTGTCATTGAAACTCTCTGTAAACACATATCTCAGTGTGAGAGTCATCTGCTTGCTCTATATACCTGCCAAAAACTCCATGTGGAAAAGGCAATACTGTTTTACTTAGCATGGCAGCTTTTGCAGGTCATAATGGTCTTGAAAACTGCATACATGCCCAACTGCACTTTTATGCTCTTTTGACCTATGTATTTGGGCCATAATTACCAATTTCCTTCTCTAGGTGCTCCTGCCACTTACATCACCACTTCTCCCACAGCAAGAACTGAGAAGACATGTCTGCCAAGCTGTTATTTTCATTGTGACAAGGGCTTCTACCTATATACTGGTAGATTTTGACATTCATAGAATAACCAGGTTGGAAGAGACCCACTGGATGATTGAGTCCAACTGTTCCTAGCAAACACTAAACCATGGCCCTCAGCACCTCGTCCACCCCTCCCTTAAACACCTCCAGGGAAGGTGAATCAACCACTTCNAGAGCTTCAACATCCTTCTTGTGGTGAGGTGCCCAGAACTGAACACAGGATTCAAGGAGCGGTCTCACCAGTACTGAGTATAGAGGGAGAATAACCTCCCTGGACCTGCTGGTCACACCATTTCTGATACAAGCCAAGATGCCATTGGCCTTCTTGGCCACCTGGGCACACTGCTGGCTCATGTTCAGTTGCTGTCAACCAACACTCCCAGGTCTTTCTTCTCCAGGCAGCTTTCTAGCCAGACTTCTCCTAGTCTGTAGTTCTGCATAGGGTTGTTGTGTGCCAGGTGCAGGACCCGGTATTTGGCTGTGTTAAACCTCATCCCATTGGACTCTGCCCAGCAGTCCAGCCTGTTCAGATCCCACATTAACTGTGTATTCGGAGCATGACCATTTTGCAACAATAGAGGACAAGGCGTTTGCTACACAGCCTGTATGCTGGCCAAGCAAACAAGCTACTGCAGTGCTAAGCTTAAGTATCTCATCTACTGAAGGGCAAAGCCTTTGTGTGCATCTTTATACTACAGCACTGCAAAACAAGTGAGAGTTATCTTATTTCTTTCATAAATGATAGACAGACAAGTCATCTTAAGTTTTGTGCAGACAAATGGCATTTGCACAAGACCTGGCAGGGCTAGAAGAACCCACAAGTCAACCACAAGACATCCTGTCCTGCTGTGGCTCTGAAAGCCATCATACCTGAGGGGGTACCCTAAAGCACACATGACCCAGAGCCCTTCTTATCCACTATGCTGGGACAAGAAGGATGCAACCATGCTGGGGACCTGGCAGAAGAACTTCTGAAAGCCAAAACAAAGTCACAGCTATTTCAAGCCATCTCTTCGGGTCAGGAGGTGTTCTAGGATGGTTCTTTGAGGCAAAAGATCTAGCTCCCAAAGAATAAAATCTTGTCATTCTGGTAGGGGTTTTTTTTGAGGAAACAGAATGATTTTTCATAGTCTCCAGCTTCTCTAAGAACATGCGCTAATTACAACACATATTTTAAAAAAACTCTTATACCTAATTATTCTGAGAAATAATGAAAACTAATTATTAGTTCTGGAATCTTTTTTTTCCCCCCTTTTTGGAGCCAGATGGTGCCCTCCCTAAAATACCAAGGCTAGAGAATTATTTATGTGAGCTTTGACCATGTCTGAACAGCTCAGGGAATGATGTATGTTTTTAATGCCCTGATACTGACAACAAGCCTTTTAGCTCTAAATTAATGGGAAACAAATGTTGCACGGTGAAGATAAAAGTGACTTTGCAAAGTTTTATTCTCTAGAAGTTGCCTTTCTTAAGGGCCTTTGCAGAAATGTAAGTATCAGCAGAACAGAGGGATGCCATGATGTCCATACATGTGTGCTCACAACACATGTGCTATGGGTTGTGCGCCGATGACGGGGAATCAGTGGTATTTGGGATAATGTATCTTATTTTAGGTTGGTCTTAACTGAGTCCTATAAACAAACAACACATTACAAAACTCCACAAAAAAGCCCCAAACAACCAGAATAACTCAAGCTACCCGCCAGCAAAGTAACAGCTTTTTTAGGCTGATTTGCTTTGTTTAACCTTTTGATACGCCTTTCCCCTCTTCCCCTCCAGTTCTTAAATGCATTTGATAAGCAAATTCAGTCTGAAAGATAGATATTCACAGCCTAAACCAAATGCATAGAATTAAGGGAGAGGTGAATGACTGGCCTTTGAGACCTGGTACAGGCAATGCACCAATGGATCTGAACAGAATTTCCCATGGACATATCTGCTATTTATACTTGTTTTAAAACAGCAAAGCAAAAGTCTGCAAGCAGACAACACCTTGCCCACCTGTGGGTGAGGAGGACTGACAGCAGCAATGGACAGTTGGTACAAAGAAGTTTTGAATCAGGTGACTGACCACCAGGCTGCTGAGTTGTGAGAGGGTTTCTGCAGCACTATTAAAATTATACTCTTGGTATTATCCTAAGACACTGCTTAAGCATCATGTCTCTGCTTTGAGGCTGAAATGCCTGAAAAAGGTCCCTAGAAGTAGCTTCATGCCTTAACCTGCCTCCTGTGCATCCATGTAAGTTCCTAAAATTGGCTTCTGCATTATTGAAATTAATCCAACATAAAATTCACATCCATCATCATTATTAAATAAAAAAAACCCCTCAATATATTAATTATTCTACAATAAAAACAAGGCACCTTAAATGAAGCTGAATGCATCTGTGTAGGTTTTCATTATCTAGATTTATCTTAGGCATATGTCATTTCTTTCTCATTAAATTGCAGTATGAGCCATTTTGTACATAATAAAATATTAAAACATATTTTCTTCTCAAAATGACTACAACGTGATAAAAACCCACACAATACTTCCCTTGCCTTGATGTTTTCAAGAGAGTACCATATGGCTTGTCTAAATCCCTCAACAAGAGGTTTTCCGAATTCAAAACTCAGTTGATTTGGCAGCTCCTTCTTTAGAAAATGTAAATTCCCATAACATATTTTACATTATGTTCTATCTAACAAAATATTGTTTTCTTGTCATAAGTACAGACAACCTTTTACACTTTCATCTTGAAGGTAAATTCTTCAGCTTTTAGAACTGGAAAGCAGTATTATTTTGAAGCATAGTATCTCTGCACATTATTAATAAAGTGATATTTCACAGGTGCCTCCATCCTTTCCCTTTCTCACAATATTAGGCACTCCAAAGACCTGGAGTACGTAGTAATCTCTTTCTTAAACAGCTGTGCAATCCATGGGGTGATAAACAGTGATCAGCTGAGAAAAAGGCTGAAAAACAAGCTTCAATTGACAGGCTACCAGAGCATCCACCCCATGGAGAAGTTTGCAAGGCTCCCAGGAGGAGACAAGTTTCCGTGGGAACCTCCACTGGCTTTATCTCCACAGGACCCACTGATGGGCATGAAGCCATGGAAAAATAGCCATTATCAGCTTTACTGCCCCTTGTGTACTTAGTTACCTCTCCACTCTTTTATTTTCTGTTATTTAGGTGGAGAGGGGTAACCTGTCAGCAGCTGTCAGGCTGCACAGATGTAGCTTTCAGGGAGGCAGGCACCTGGGAATGTCACATCCCAGCTTAATGAACAGGCAGTTGGAAGATATAAGGGAGCATCAGACTCCTCCCCAGTATTTGAAGAAGCCATCCAACTGAACTGATCCTTAACAGACAAGGTGAGCTACAAATGGAAACCCGTTTTTCTATCTCCAGCTGTTAAGATAGTGGTACACTTTCACTTCATTAAAGCTATTATTTGTAAAGCAGGAAAACAACAGGGGAAAAAAGGCCTTCCACCCTAAATGTGACATTCAGGGAATTCAGAGAGCAGCAGATTTGCTGTATCAAGGCACAATCCTAACTAATCTTACAGAAGCAGTTCTAATTAGGCAGGAAATGAAGAACAGTTCTTTTCAGGCTGGCTGAAAGAACAGTGGATTGATTTAAATCAAATCACTGATTTTAATCATGGATTTAAATCAACCAAGCAGGACACCTTGATTTAGCTCATCAACTTTAATCTTGTACTTTTTACTTTTTTTCCTAATGAAAGCTCATTCATTTTGTTAAGATAATGTGGGGAATTGTAGAAAGCTCACACTTCATGTTAAAATGGATTAAAATTTTTATTCTCACTCAATATTAATGACTTGTGACTACAAAGCCTGAGCTAACTTTTTAACAGAGTTAAAAAGCATCACGTTTAAAAATCATTCGAATTTGAATGATCACACATGGAACACACTGCAAATTATTTTAACAACTGTAATCAATTTAGTCCTTCATAAATAGAAAGGATTTCTGCTTAGTTTTCTTCTGGAACTATTCAGGTAAAACACCTTAAACTTGCAATATCATAGACTTAACTATTTGTGTCAAAGTACATTAGAACACAATAAAATGTGATGTGTTTCATTATTTAGGGACACCTATTGATAATATGAAACTTATTACTAAGCATTCTCAAAAAGCCACAAGGCAAAAGGCACTACTGTGGCCTCCACTAATTAAAAAAAGTGGAAAAAAAGAGATATCAGGGAAATGTTGGTGCAATGATCACAATGCTGAACTATTCAGATTACTTTGAATATGAGATATAAATCCTGATTAGATGCTGCACAGAAAAAAAAGCGTCATAACCTAATGCCAGGAAAAATAATCCAAAGCAAGTGTCAGCAGAAGGAAGAGAACACAGGGAGACAGTATTGGTGCTGGAAAAGACCCAGAGGTGACAGAGGAGAGTAGAGTGGATTGCAAGCTAGGTACTTGTAATACAATGTGGCAGCAGTGTAGGGAATAACGAAGTGTATTAATGAGAATGAAAAAAGAGCCATTATCATGATTTAAGGGATGTTTCAGGAGAGCAGGTTGACAGATACATTATGTCTGATACACCCAAGCATTAACAGTGTACAGCGGTGGTGTTTCATTCAGTATTGTTTCTCTTTCTGCCTTTATTTAGCAGCTAACCAGAGACACGAGTTGTCAGAAAACATTCACTTTGTACCAACACACACTAAAAAAAACTTATTTATACAAACACTCTGCAAACCAAATACTAAGTTAGAATAAGCAAAATACAAGACAAAATTGTGGAAAGCTTGTAGCCAACTAGTATCTCATTTTAATTTTACGAACAATTCTGACTGATTTTGTTAGAGAAAAGATCCCTATGAAAGATATCAACTTTTAATCCTTGCAAGCTACTATTTAAATCTTCACCAAAGTGCTAAGGCTGTGCTAAAAATAAGCAATGAAAAAATGGTGACGCTTTATTCATTAGTCCTGCCCTTGGTAGGCATTCAAAGTTGCGGACTCAGAGCTGCTTATTTCCATGTCAATGTCTTAAGCGCCTTTCCCTACTCCCTCTAGTTCTGCAAAGCTTTGACAGAAAAGTGGGGATGGAGCCCATCCCATATCATTCAAAGCCAAAGCAAACCTAAACAAAACTTATAATCTCCCCCCAAAAGATTAAGTACATTTGATTTGCTCAGCACTATTCTACCTCAGCAATCTCTGAGGATAATTTGGGTATTTTTTTTTCCCTTCTACTGACAGTGTTTTTGAATAAGAAAAGATTTACATTTGAATTTGAAATGTTAAGATAACTTTGTGGTATTTTTCCTTACAAACTATGAGAACCCGAAGCACAAAATGGCAATCTGCTAACCAAGACAGATGCAGTGATTCTGCATTTTTTTTTTTAAATTTTGACACATGAAAGAAAAGAAGGATTTTTTAAATACCACTTTAAAGCACACAAGTGATAAGAACAGTCAATCCAGAAGGAACATTCAGTAATAAAAAAACCCAAGCTATGGTGGGTAAATGAAGATTTAACAAAACCTCCAGATTGTTGGCCTTCGGCATACACATGTCAGATAAATTAAAGTAGAGCTTAAATAGCAATGCAGAGTTTCTTCTCCTTTATGATTAGGAGCTTCAGCTATTTAGTTTTTTGTTGTTCCTTTGGAACTAATTTTCTAAAGGCCAAGCTACATAATCTATGCACTAGCAAGATGCTAGATAATGGAAGCTATCTAGTTGCAGCTCCAAGAGGTTAATAGAATAACACAGCTGTGGTTTGATTTGTTGAGTACCATGGCCTTGGAAGGTTGAAGACTTATGCAGATGTGCAAAAGAAAAGCTTTGCAATATTTTGAACAGGCCCACCTTTTACATAACAACAGCATGTAAATGTGGCAAAAGAAATACTCTCTAAAACCATGGGTGTGATGCCAGTTAAGAGTAAAAGTTGTGGCACTAGGAGTTAAAACAATCCATATTAACTACTAACAGTGCTAGTATTGAAGTCTGTGTCTTTTGCACACTATCTCCTCTACCCTCTGTTCCAGTAAGATTAGTGTAGTTTATACCATGGACCAGACATGGTTTTGAATGCTGGATATGTTTATGTCACTGTCAAAAGTTATAAACCACGTTAATGTAATCTGGTGTGGATCATTCAACTCTGGTTTGCCCTTCCAGCAGACAGGAGAGAGAGGAGACAGGAAAGCTTTTTCAATGTCAGCACTTCACCTNAGAAGGAAAGCTGCACAGTATTACAGCTGATGAATGCATCTTTTAATTCATGGGGTTTTTTTTGAAAATCATCAAGTTTTCTGAAATAATCTACTAAAAAAGAAAAAAACCCTCAAACTAATAAAACCTCAAAAGTTTGAGCACATTTATTTATTAAAATCACAGGTATTCCAGCTGGTTTTGGCATCATACACCTATGCCAGCTGTTGTTGGTACAAACCGAGGGCAGAATTTTACCCATTTTCCACTACAGCCAAAACTGCTATGTGTAGTCACTTATCATAAAAGAATCACATGCTTAGCAATAATTATTAAAAACCATCTTTTTCTGTATTTTTCACCAGATAATAGTTGGTGGATTAATTTAAAGCATAAAACTAATGATAAAATAAACCACAGGCTTAGCTGTTATTTCCTTGGCAAGATGCTTGGCTATGTGCTGACACACCTGCTTTCCTGCCTCTTCCTTATTTCTTCTATTCATTTATCAAAGAAAAAAAATCCACTCTTGTGTTCTGGATACAACCACTAGAGAGGAGTGAAGTATATATTAACAAGCAGCCTTTGAATCTGCCATATTCAAAGGAGTAATATGTTAAGGGTAACACTTTCACAATTTTCTACCTAACTTTATGCTGTAATTTTAATGAATAATATATTTAAATAGGTATCTCATTCCTGTTTTTTTATTCCTAGGCAAGTTTTTTACATTATTCCTAGGTAAATAATTATTTTTTAAATGTCTACATATTTATGTATTAAAACCTGAATCTAACAAAAAGAAGTCTTCTGAATAATGCTTTCCTCTGAATTATGCTTCATCACCTTAACTTGTGGCTTGTCTTTCACTGAACACATCTTCATTCTTTACAGAGGATATGCCACGTTAAATAGAATCTATAGTCTATGATAACAGTTTCTTCTAAGCAAGCAGGTAAAATTATTTTCACTTATAACTTGTTTTGTTGGTTTAAAAAAAATTGTACATGGAATATAAATGTGAAATTATATTAAAGTACTCATTACTCCTAGCAGGAAAAACGAAAACAAAACCACAAATCTCACAACAGAAAATTGAAGTAGAGATTATTAGGGATTACACTGAATATTTGAGGTCAAATACTAGATCTTTGATAGTTGATTTTTGCAAAAGGAAAAATACTTATAAGATTTACAGATTCAGTTTTAAAACTAAATGCATGCGTAATACTTTTCATGTATTCAAGCTCTAGCTGTCATACTTTTGGAGGGATAATTTGAAAATTTTTATCTGGTGTGAGCTAAAGTCCACATATGTGATCTTAAAATAAAGGTAAATTGCAAATAAGTTCAAATTTCATGGATATGTAGGCTATATTGCTAGAATTTGGATTATTTAAATATACATGCCATTATAGTATAGTCTTCATTCTCTGCTTACAAAATTTTATAAACTTACTAACCTGAAAAGAAAGTGTCGCAAAGACCTGACAATTTAAATTATGGTATATTCTGGTACTTAAGGACTAGAAACATAACAGCACTTCCGTGTATTCTGTAACTTGCTTTTGCTATTGTTGATAAACCTCATTTGTAACCAGGTTCTGACTTTTCCCCTTCCTGCCACCAGTTTAAGATAAGACAAGGGGTCCAATTCAGCTGTTCCAGGGTGACCAGTCTGGCAAGTGAAGTTCCTATGTACGAAGAACTTTATGCAGTTCTGGAGAACCCTAATTATAAATATGCATTACTCTTTCAGCTACAAATTCCTCTAAGATATCATGGAAGGAGAAATATTCAAACCAGCAGATGAAGATGGGACTCATCAAAATATTAAGAAGCTGTGGTATTTACTCAACTGAAAAAAAATTAATATCGATAATGGTTTTGTATTTGGGGTTTATGGAAAGACAAAGGAGGTTAAACGTAGTATGTATGCTACCAACCTGTTTGTATATATGTACAATCACACTATAAATACGAACTGATTTCAGTGGAAAATTCCATTTTCTATCTCACACTCACATATTACTGAAGATTCAAATACAATTGGAAAAAAAAGTAACAGGTTAATGAACTCATTACAGTTTCTTGAGATTTCAGCCTTCAAGCTCCCCCCTCTTCAAATACACGAAGAAAAGATGAAATGCAATAGTTACATATTGGGTTTTGATCACAGTTGCAGCTCCATAAATCAGTGACATTTAAGTCATTCCAGATGTGTACTAGAGTAACTGACTCTACATTTTTAATGTGGTCATGTACATTTTTTAAATCATAGTTGAAAATTTTGTTACGGCCACCAAAACAAAACATTAAAGCCAATATTTCCGATCCATATATCCTTGCCTCCCACCCTGCTCAAGCCAGTGAACCCACTGCAGCATTATCTTCCATGCTGCTTCTACATTAATTCTCTTAAGTACAAGTCAGTTTTCATGAGAAGCGGGGAGGAAGACTTTACGTACGCTGAATACTGTAATTGGAAAGATTTACTGCTAGGAAAATTATATGTTCTATATCTAGAGCAACAAGCAGAGTATCAAAAAATCAAAAAACAGTTGGGGTTGAAAAGTGCCTCTGGAGATCATCTAGTCCACCTCCCTGCTAAAGCCTGTTCACCTAGAGCAGCCTGCACAGGGATGTATCCAGGCAGATTCTGAATATCATCACAGGGAGATTCCACAGCATCTCTGGGCAGCCTGTTCCAGTGTTCTGTCACCCTCACGGTAGAGAAATTTTTCCTCATGTTTAGGTGGAACGTCCTGTGCTGCAGTTTGTGACCACTGCCCCTTGTCCTGCAACTGGGCACCACTGAAAGAGTCTGGGCCCATTCTCTTGACCCCCATCCTTTAGATATGTATAAGCATAGATAATGTCCCTTCTCAGTCTTCTCTTCTCCAGGCTAAAAATACCCAGGTCTCTCAACCTTTCCTCACATGAGAGAAGCTCCAGTCCCCTAATAATCTTCATGGTCCTTCGCCAGACTTTCCAGTAGCTCCTTGTCTTCCTTGAGCTGTGGAACTCAGAACTGGACACAATACTCCAGATGGGGTCTCACTAGGGCAAAGTAGCAGGGGAGGATAACTTGTCTCGACCTGCTAGCCACACTCTCCGTAATGCAGCCCAGGATACTACTGGCCTTCTTGGCCATGAGGGCACAATGCTGGCTCATGGTTAACTTTTTGTCCACCAGGATGCTCAGGTCCTTCTCCACAGGGCTCTTTTCCAGTAGGTCAAACTCCTAATCTGTAGGGGTTTATTCCTCCCTAGGCGCAGGACTCTATACTTGCCTTCATTAAACTTGATTAGGCTCCTTCCTTCCCAATTCACCAGCCTCTTCAGATCTCGCTGAACAGTAGCACAGCCTTCTGGTTATCAGCTGCTCCTCCCAGATTTGTGCTATCAGCAAACTCGCTGACGGTACACTCTGTCCCCTCAACCAAGTGATTGATGAATATGTTGAACTCGGCCCAGAACTGTCCCCTGTGGCTACAGGCTTCCATCTAGACTTTACACCACTGATCTCAAATCTCTGTGTTCTGCCGTTCAGTGAGTTCTCAGTCCACCTCGCTGTCCACTCATCTAACCCACACTACCTAAGCTTACCTATGAGGATGTGAGGGAGACAGTGTCCAAAGTCTTGTTAATGTTGAAGTAGACAACATCCACCGCTTTCCCTTCAGCTACCCAGCCAGTTATGCCATCACAGAAAGCTATTAGATTGGTCAAGTATGATTTACGCTTGGTGAATCCATGTTGACCACTCCTGATAACATTGTTTTTCTCCAGATACCAGATTGAGCTGCTCCATCACCTTTCCTGGGATGGAGGTGAGGCTGTAGTTTCCTCGGTCTTCCTTCCTACCCTTTTTGAACACTGCACGGATATTAGTTTTAGTTCAGTCCTCAGGCACCTCTCCTGTTCTCCATGATCTTTCAAAGATGATGAAGAACAGTTTATCAGTAACACTTGGCAGCTCTCGCAGCACTCGTGGGTGCATCCCATCAGGGCCCATGGATTTGTGGGTGTCCAGTTTGCCTAAATAATCTCTAATCAGACCTTC
>WAAB01021716.1:66373-89392 GCA_013389865.1 Piaya cayana | reverse complement strand
TCTCTTCTCCAGGCTAAAAATACCCAGGTCTCTCAACCTTTCCTCACATGAGAGAAGCTCCAGTCCCCTAATAATCTTCATGGTCCTTCGCCAGACTTTCCAGTAGCTCCTTGTCTTCCTTGAGCTGTGGAACTCAGAACTGGACACAATACTCCAGATGGGGTCTCACTAGGGCAAAGTAGCAGGGGAGGATAACTTGTCTTGACCTGCTAGCCACACTCTCCGTAATGCAGCCCAGGATACTACTGGCCTTCTTGGCCATGAGGGCACAATGCTGGTTCATGGTTAACTTTTTGTCCACCAGGATGCTCAGGTCCTTCTCCACAGGGCTGTTTTCCAGTAGGTCAAACCCCTAATCTGTAGGGGTTTATTCCTCCCTAGGCGCAGGACTCTATACTTGCCTTCATTAAACTTGATTAGGCTCCTCCCTTCCCAATTCACCACCGTGTTCAGATCTCACTGAATGGTAGCACAGCCTTCTGGTTATCAGCTGCTCCTCCCAGATTTGTGCTATCAGCAAACTCGCTGTCCCCTCAAACACTCTGTCCCCTCAACCAAGTGATTGATGAATATGTTGAACTCGGCCCAGAACTGTCCCCTGTGGCTACAGGCTTCCATCTAGACTTTACACCACTGATCTCAAATCTCTGTGTTCTGCCGTTCAGTGAGTTCTCAGTCCACCTCGCTGTCCACTCATCTAACCCACACTACCTAAGCTTACCTATGAGGATGTGAGGGAGACAGTGTCCAAAGTCTTGTTAATGTTGAAGTAGACAACATCCACCGCTTTCCCTTCAGCTACCCAGCCAGTTATGCCATCACAGAAAGCTATTAGATTGGTCAAGTATGATTTACGCTTGGTGAATCCATGTTGACCACTCCTGATAACATTGTTTTTCTCCAGATACCAGATTGAGCTGCTCCATCACCTTTCCTGGGATGGAGGTGAGGCTGTAGTTTCCTCGGTCTTCCTTCCTACCCTTTTTGAACACTGCACGGATATTAGTTTTAGTTCAGTCCTCAGGCACCTCTCCTGTTCTCCATGATCTTTCAAAGATGATGAAGAACAGTTTATCAGTAACACTTGGCAGCTCTCGCAGCACTCGTGGGTGCATCCCATCAGGGCCCATGGATTTGTGGGTGTCCAGTTTGCCTAAATAATCTCTAATCAGACCTTCCTTGACTAAGGGACACTTAATTTTCTCCAGACTTTCTCTCTTTCCTCAGGGTCTGGAATTTCTTAGGGCTAGTCTTAGCAGTAAAGAGCATCCTCTATCATGAGGACACCCACCTAATTCAGCAGTGGGCCGATATTTCCCCTAGTCTTCCTTAGCTATTGATGTACTTAATGTACTGATGTATCAACAGAAAGACAAAATCAACCCGTGAATATTACAAAACAAAAGTCTTGGCTTAAGATCTGAATAAGGAACAAGGACACTCATATTCTTGTTCTGCCAACAAAATATAAATCATTGTGCATGCAGCACTTGGGGCAAGATGCTTTCAAATCTTTTTTCTTATCTTTTTTAAAACTAACTAACATTTTGTGATTAAATAATAATACGTTCTATTATTTTTTAAAATCATTTTTTTCTTAGTACAGTAAATTATCTAATACTTGATTATTGATATGCATGCAACCTCAACCTTGATAAATAAATGCATCCTTTACCCAGAGATTTCTCCTGCCTCCACTCTTCAGAGAAACTCAAGATGACTTTCTGTTCAACCCCTTTCAGATTAACGAATGGTTTCACAACAAGCTAAAAGAGACAAATGATTTTGTTGACTTTTTTTTGTTGACACATTGAGGTTTAAGATGGAACAACATGAGAAGCAATGTCACAAGCCCAGGTCCACCAAGTCTCATGAAATTTTACCCAACCCTTTGTTACTAGATTAGACCAATGGGCTCCTTTAGTTGATTTGTGTTCCACTGCAGGAATACATACTATAGGAATAGCTGACCGACACAACCACAAATGATGCTATTTAATTCAGCTTATAGTAGGCACTGCAAAATAGCCTCCTCCCAATGCACAGTTAGTATAAAAAGTCACCAAATTCCACCGAACAATCTGAAATTGGATTGATAATTACAACTCTGCAAGAAATTTCTGGAATTTTAAAACATGTCAGCATTATATATCTGGGGAATATACTGAACAAACTGAGCAAACACAATAATATTTTTTCAAGTGATTCTTTAAGTCATTTTATATGTATTATATATTGAAATACACATTTATAAAATACTTCTGAGAGTCTAACTTCTAGCTTTAATCGCAGTCAGTAAAAAACAATTTTTATGATTTGGCATCCAACTGTGAAAACAAAAAGTCATTTTCTGTTTTGGAAAAACAAAACAGATTTTGCTTTCAGCTCTTTCTTCATGAAACATGAGGCAAGAAGAAGCAGCTTTAAACTGCTGATTGTGTCACTTGGAGGCATGGCTACTTAGAAAATTAAACCCATAGTACATTATATTACAAATGCAATTCCAGGTCTCCTAGGTATTAACCTCATGTTCTAAACACAATTTAATTTGTCTGAGCTGCCTGTCACAAAACTACAGAAAGCGAGATTTAATAACTTTTCCTTTATAGCACATTGATCAGTTCTTCTAACAACTTATTGCCATTCCACTTATACATAAAATCATTGTGTGCAAATACCAGAATTGCTCCTCTTCAGTTGCTTTTATATTTGTTCAAAAATTACGTGACAGCAAAAAGCAGTCAGCATAGCAAGCATTAAAACACATATAATTACTTGATTTTAGAGAGATGTCAGCATATTTTTTATCTGTTATTACTGATTTGCAATCTTTCATACTGCTCAGATAAAAGATACTACAATTTCTCTATGCATTTCAAATATTGGCATTGTTAGGACTTCTGTTGTAGTGGTATGAAGTAATATGAAGGCTCAGCCTTCACCATACCAGGCACTATATATCTCTGGAAGACAGGCTGCTACACCTTGCAAAGTAAGCAAATAGCAGAGGGAAAAGACTGCCACTGCTCCTGGGCTCTTAGGTTTGCCAGGAGACCTTACATGGCATACACACAATTGCAGAATAGGTCACACCTACTTCTCACAAACAGTATCCCCTGCAGACAGGAAGATGGAAACCTCACTCTCAGATCACCTTCCTCAAGTCAAGGCATGAAATTCTGCAAAGGGTCAGACCCATCTATTACAATGGCACAGAGACCGAAATCACCATCTCCAACAAGATCAGTCCACAAATTCAATTAAATGCACCATTTTCATGCTACCCTAGTTTGTTTGGTTTAAGCAGTGAAAAAGCATCTTGAGGAGACAGGATGGGTTAAAAGGCAAAGACAACTTTCTGCCCAAGGAATGCAGATTTCACAGATCCAAAAGATCTTAAAACCCTGTTATGTTCAGGGTTTGCAGCCATGAGCTTGTGAGGGTGCAGACTCCAGCTCCAAGCATACAAAACAGACACTCAGAGTAATAGCTGTATCATGCTTCTTTAAGTCTGGTGTCCACAAATGACGCTGTCCTGTAAAGTTTCCTGTTAGCAAGACCTCAGGGATGCTACCACCAAGGACCGCTGAAAAACAAAGTTCCATCACAGATACATCTCCGTACAAGCATGACAGCATATCCATTAACATAAATTTAGAGAGTCAATATTGCTTTTTGATTGATCAAAATGAGATACAATGGAGAAATCAGATTTTCTGAAGTCAGCCCTCAATCACACTATGAGAAGATATCCAGCTCAGCATCACAAGGGAAAGCACAGCCAGTTGCATAGCTACTTATGTTTATTATGTCTCTACAAAACTTAATACCTCTAAAAATTCAGTTGCCATGGGAAAATTTTACAATCTAGTGCAAACCCACAGAATCCCCTATCAATTTTATTAAAATTGTGATTAGTATATTTAGAGATAGAACAAACAAACAAATCTATTACAACTCAGCACATTCAAAGTTGCAAATTATGAATATAAACAAACTTTTTTTTTTTTTCTATCAGAAGCCATCTCAGGTTCCTAGAAGGACAGAAAACAAGACCCTTCTACACATTCAGATATTACAGAATCAAAACTTTTGAACAAAGGATTTCTAATATAATATTTAGCACTTAGTTTAACCTTAGCTATGTATTTCTTCAGCTTGCTTCTGAGATTTACACCCTTCGTCTTAAAAAAGAAGCCACATGGATCTAGCTGAAAAGTAGAGGCCTTTCAGTGTATCACAAAGAGCCACATGTGCTGTAAATTAAGACCACTTTCCCAGCCTTTGAAAAGTATCATCTGGCAAACCCCATTCACCACAGGATTCACAAGATAACCTGTTGATAGCTACAGTCCCTTACTCTTGCCTCACTGTAGAACACCAAGTGCTCCCTCATTGTGTACATAAAATAGTAGTCCAGGATATAATTTGGTCTGCATTTCCCCAGATAAACTCTAACCTGAATTGGAGTCATCTCTTGTCAGGAAGGAATGCGCAATAGGACATTACAGGGACAAGAAAACCCACAGGGGAATCACTGTAGACCCAACTCATGTACTTCCTCACTAACATCAGTCTCTTCATGTAATCTCACTGCAGTCTAAAAATGGAATGCTGTGAAGGTTAGCTGTATAAATATATTTTTTTTTCTGTTAAGCATGTTTGAAGTCCTCCATGTCATATTAAATAGTCTTACCGTCTAAGGCCCATCACACAAATTTTAGAAGGAACAAAGTAATAAATTATTTCATTACCCTCACTTAATTGTATTTGTTGTCATGTCTGCCAGGAGCTCCATTAATGCTTCCAGCACTCCTATTGTTTTCCATTTGCTGCTTGCAGGCCTAAAATGCTAACAGTAACACGCTCTGAAAAGCTTGCTCTTGCCGAGTACAGAAGCAGCACTCCCAGTTCTTCTGGTCTGCACACCCTGTAATTCCAGTTTATATTGAAGTTTTTTGCAAGAGGTAGGACTACAAAAAAAGCATGAGCATAAAGTTAAAGATACATCTCTAGGATCAACCAGATTGGCGTGCACATGTACCCACTGTGCACCTGAAGGTACTGCAGAAGCACAGGCTCTTAGAAAAGTTTGGGTTTAAGGAGGCTCTGGAGATCAATCAACCCAAACTTCTATTGAAAAAAAGGGCACAGATCAGGTTATTCATGGCCCTATTCTGTTGGAGGGTTGGGAGGCTCTCCAAAGGGATCTGAACAGGCTGGATCAGTGGGCTGAGGACAACAGGACGAGGCTTAACAAGGCCAAGCGCAGAGCCCTGCATTTGGGACACAACAACCCCATGCAGCACTACAGGCTTGGGGAAGAGTGGCTGGAAAGGTGCCAGGAGAAGGACCTGGGAGTGTTGGTTGACAGCTAACTGAACACGAGCCAGCAGCGTACCCAGGTGGCCAAGAAGGCTAGTAGCATCTTAGGTTATATGAAACGACGTGGGCAGCTGGACCAGGGAAGTGATTCTGCCCTTGTACTCAGCACTAGTGAGGCCACATCTTGTATACTGTGTTCAGTTTTGGGCCCCTTGCTACAAGAAAGACAATGAGTACCTGGAGTGTATCCAGAGAAGGGCAACAAAGGTGGTGAAGGCACTGGTGAACAGGTCTTATGAAGAGTGGCTGAGGGAACTGGAGTTGTTTCACCTGGAGAAGAGGAGGTTGAGGGGAGACCTTATCACTGTCTGCAACTACCTGAAAGAAAGTTATAGAGAGGTGGTTGTTGGTATCCTCACCCAAGTAAGAGGTGACAGGATGAGAGGGAATGACTTCAAGCTGCTCCAGGGGAGGTTCAGACTGGACACAGGAAAAATTTCTTCACCAACAGGATTATCAAGCACTGGAACAGGCTGCCGAGGAGGTGGCTGAGTCACCATCCCTGGAGTTAGTTACAAGATGGGTAAATGAACTGCTTAGGGATATGATTTAGTAGTGGACAGGTATGGTTGGGTTGATGATCTCATAAGGCTTTTCCAACCTAGTGATTCTATGATTCTATCAAGCCAACTCTTAAATATTTACAGCAAAATACTGTGGTTTTCTCTAATTCTCCTTTTCAAAATAGGTAATAAGTGTAAGAAGAATGGTCAAATACGAGGTGGGTGTTGACTTTATAAGAGGCCTTTCATTTCAATTGAATTTCATTTATTAAGTCTTGTCACAAAAGGGACAAAAAGTTCTAATGTAATTTCAAACCAAAAAGTTAAAGGAGGTTTAAAATGTTGCTTCAAACCCACCCTATGTCCTCCCGCTGTAGAGTTTTATGATAAAGTGTGGATAACGCCACTAAGAGATGCAGCACCACAGATTTGAGCAAAGCATCCTAGAGACTCTGCATGGCAGTTGCCATTTTGTGCAAAACCTAAGCCACCATCCACATTGTTTTTCAGTTGGAGAAAGAAATAAGCAGCTGAACTGTTTGATAATTATTGTGTGACAGTGGAGATGGTACTTGAATACCTCCTTTTTGTTAGACTTGTGTCTGTCTAAAGCTTACTGATATCAATCAACTTCAATAAGTATTAGATCAGATCCACACCACACCTGAGAATTTAAGTAATTTAATTAAGACTTTGTCTATCTCAAAGTCTGTTCAAGAAGCAGCTGGCCATTAACTGTTCTTTTAAACTTGTAAGCTTCTCCCCTCCAGGACCAGAACAAACATTTTAGGGCCTTAATCTACAGTTAAGCTTACTCTGTTATAACAATCTCCTAATAGGTATGATGTGCTGGACATTGATGAGAACAGAGCCTTGATTAACTGAAGGACAAATTAAATTTTCAGTTGAATTCTGGGACACTAGAAAAAGAACAGTTGGGGGAAGTAGGAAAATTTGTCTCCTGAAGAGTAAGGAAAAATTTGAAACACTAACTCTCTGAGCAGAATAAATAGATACAGGAGAATCACTTGGAAAGAGAAGAATTACAACCAATCAAGACTGGAAGGCTCCAAGGGTGGTTCCATTAAGAAACTCAATGTCAGATTAAGACCACAGGGAAGAAAGACCTTCTGAATGTCAGTTTTACTAAAAGGAGTATTTTAAGGGGGGAAAAAAAGAAAAAAAAAAAAGAAGAGAAAAGAAAATAATGGGACTGCAAGTTATGAAAGAACATTTTTTTTTCCCTGAACTTCACCTGATTGCAAAAATAGGTGCTATTTGCACTTTTAGTAGCCATCTGTATGGATTTTATCAAAGTCTCTTAGTGGGAAACCAGGATCACTATCTACTTGTTAGGGAGAACTATTCTAGCAGTGTAAGACATGACTAGACGGCCAGTCTTCAAAACACATGAGCAACAGGTGGGAGGGCACTTCATTTGTTGAGGTTGTGATGGACTATTCCGGAGTTGATGCTGGAAACCAAGAGAAACAGACTTTACAGCTAAAAGATGAATTATAACAGTTAACACTTGATCATGAAATAAATAGTCATCCTGCACACATGCAGACAGGGCACAATCTATTGAAGAAATGCCTCACTTCATAGGTATCATAACCTATCACTAGCTGTAGCATCTATTACGCTAAGAAGTAACATTTCTCATAACATGAGCTGCAGCAAATCAGATGAAACATATCTCTGGAATAATTATGAGGGAGAAAAAATGTTGATTTATTATTTAAATATTGTCACTGTAGCGGCAATCTGAAATTTACTGTTCTTGTTACTCAAGATGCCTCTCATAAATACACCTGAAATAATCAGACATGAACACTGGCAAGAAAAATAGCAGTAAAAAAGATAAGGAAGTGGAGGCAACCAAATAAAAAGAGGTTATATGACAAAAAGATGTATCTGAAGAATTTTTAATTGAGCTGAATGTGATTCAGTATCAAACATTGGCAAAATTAACAGGTCCCATGAAAAATTATTTCATGCTACAAAATAAAACGTCAAAGAACACTGAAAAAAACTTAAGAATGCTAATTTCTTCTGGCTCTACTATATCACTAAATATTTCAAGGATCTTAAGCTTACTAATCTTTAAAGAGACTTTTGTGTACTACATGATATTACAAAATTCTGTCTTAAGTTTTTATAGAAAATTGTTGAGACCAGCATTCTGGTATATCGGTTGAAACTGTGGTATAGTAAGGTAGGTTCTGTGAATGTTTGCTCTGTGATTTAGCAGTGTCCATACCCTCTTTTTTTTTTCCCCCCCACTCAGCATACAAATTAATTCTGATTCATGAACAGTCCTTCTTGAGCTGTACAAACAAGTTGTTTCTACCAGGATGTGAAGCATACAAAGAAAATGCAACTGAATGTACTACTGTTCTTGCTTTTCCTATATTAAAGCTGTAAAATTAGCATTTCAATTCCTCAACAACTGCTTTAAGCTATGCACAAACTTTTCTCAGTTCAAGAGGTAAATATTATCAGGGCTAAGTATGCATTTCATAATTTCTTTTGTATGCTGATGTAAACCTTACCAACTAATTTGTTATTAAAGCACAGAGAGTCAAACTTGCAAACTCAGGATATTTACTGCACTCCGTTCTCTGAACTCCCAACAGAACCTACTATAGCCAAATTCTTACTCTAAAAAAATTAATAGAGCAGTAATAATTACCTTCAATATGGGCTTTTATACCACTCTAGCATCACCTTCATGCTCAGGTGATAGAAAAATGCACTTCTAAGAGAACTCAATAATGAATAGAATCATAGAATCACAGAATAATTAGGGTTGGAAGGGAAGGAAGATCATCTACTTCCAACCCCCCTGCCATGGGCAGGGACACCCCACACCAGACCAGGCTGCCCAAGGCCCATCCAACCTGGCCTTGAACACCTCCAGGGATGGGAGAGCCACAACATCCCTGGGCAACCTTTGCTAGTGCCTCACCACTCTCAGGGTAAAGAAATTCTTCCTAATATCTACCTTAAATCTGCTTCAGTTTTTATCCTTCCCCCCGTCCTATCACCACAAGCTTTTATAAACAGTCCCTCTACAGCTTTCCTGTAGGCTCCCTTCAGGTACAGGGAGGTCGCTATAAGATCTCCTCAGAGCCTTCTCTTCTCCAGGCTGAACGAACCCAATTCTCTCAGCCTGGAAGGTGCTCCAGCCCTCTGGTAATCCTTGTAGCCCTCCTCTGGACCCATTCAAACAGCTCCATATCCTTCTTATGCTGAGGATTCCAGAACTGGACACAGTACTCCTGATGAAATGTCACAAGAGAAGAATACAGGGGCACAAACACCTCCTTCACCCTGCTGGACACACTTTTTTTGATGCAGCCCAGGATATGGTTGGTGTTCTGGGCTATGAGTGCACACTGCCAGCACCCCCAAGCCCTTCTCTGTAGGACAGCTCCCAACCACATCAGCCCCCATCGTGTACTGAAATTTCCCTGACCCAGGTGTAGGACCTTGCACTTAGCCTTGTTGAACCTCATGAGGTTCTTACTTCATAGTCTTCCTTATGGTGAATTATGCCTTTTTTACTGTGAACAAACAACATTTAGACTGCTCACTCAGATGTACACATCCCCCAGTGGTCAGATAAATTCCTGTAGCTATTGTACTCAAACTATTGTAAAAAAATATCAAAAATCCCAAAGAGACAAAAGACAGCTGTTATAAGGAAGTTCTCAGCAGTAGCTGACAGTCAAACACACCATGCATAAGTTTGCAACTGTTCTAAGCCCTGCCTCAAATGGTACCTTTTACACACCCAAAGACACCTAAAGTCTTCCCTTGAGAGCAGGGCTACCCAGTGAATCCACAGTCACCACTGCTCCAAGTCTACTTGTGCAGCAGACAAGCACTCCCTTAGCTGTGCAATCAAGTGATTTTGAGTATCTGAGGAGATAACTATACACAAATGACAACACAGTATAATGGATCCTGAAAGACTTCACGTATTTACCACGTTTTGGTTCACATGCCTGTAAAATAGCATCCTCTTTTCTATCAGTCTGGTACAAATACTCACATTGGATTTTGCAGTCACTTTTATTCAACCTGAAATGCTGAATATGCAGTTTCAGTATTCTACATTTTTTTTCAGACAAAAGGTAAAGGTTTCCAGTAAAAATGCTGACATTAACTTACTGCAAATGCTACCAATATCTTTAACGTTCTACAGCTAGAGAAAAAATTCACATTTGCAAAATCATACAATAGATCAGCTTTGAGAGTATTACTCTACTGATAACATAAGTGATGGGCTTCTTTCCCCAAAGACCAGCAGATATTTCACAGACTTTGAATACAGAAGAAAACACTACACAGGCATTTATCTAGTCTGCAGTATTAAAACATTCAAAGTGTTTAGAAGATGTAACAATGACACTGATGCACGAAACATTGTCACTTAGACTCCCATATATATCAGTCTAAATAAAAAGGTTCTCTAGAAATCTCAGTTAAAACCTACATAGTTTTTGAAAGATATTAGAAGCATTAAAGCTGGAAAAGACCTCCAAGATCATCCGGTCCAACCACCAGCCCCACATCACTTTGTATACTGAACTACATTCCAAAGAGCCATGTCTACATGTTTTTTGAACACCCTCAGGGAAGGAGACTTCACCACTTCCCTGGGCAGACAGTTCCAACGCTAAGACCACTCTTTCAGTAAATAATTTTTTCTAATCGCCAATCTAAATCTCCCCTGCCACAACTTGAGGTCATTTCCTTACCCTAAGCCACCAGGATAACAAAAAAAGTACAGTGGTTTATATCACTTCTTCAAATTCATTTAATAACTTAATAACACAAATTCGTTGTTAGCAAATACCGAATAAATATCGTAGTGAACTTTTGTAACACTGCAAATTTGGCTGTGACAATAAGTAAATAAAGGCTGTGAAGTAAATGAGAAAATCTGTTCATAGTTTTAAGACTACAAAAATTAAGAACTGGTGAACAGTTAACTTTCCAAAGCAAAGTCACTTCTTGTGAGAAAGACAGGATTAATGAAACAAGTCCTTTCTCCTATTCACTGCTTTTCAACACAGGAAAACAGATACTACCTTTTTGTTTATAACTCACGGAAAGGACAGACACACTTTCTGTTTCAAAAGAAGTATCCCAAATATTCCTCACTTTTTCTGACAAATATTCCTAGTTTATCTTGGAATATTTTAGTGAGACTAGCAATTTAAACAAGACAGTTTAATATTTATCTGTTTCTACCTATGATCCCAAGCAACACAGTCATCCTTCACACACTCTCTTTAAACCACTGTAAGCTGCTAATCCGTATCTTTTACAAAGCTGTTAGCTCTTTGCAATTTCTTCCTGATCTCCTCTTCAGGATGTAAGATTACTTTCTAATACATATGATTTTTCAAATTTCCTAGCATTTCTTCAAGAAAAGATCATCCCAACTGATTATGGCTCCCAGAGCGGTAGAGCACGTTCCCTTAGCTCTTCAAGGCACAGCCAAGAATCTTCTGGTTTCAATGTTTAAACATGCTATCATCTTGCTGAGACTTATGTCTAATTGTAACAGATCTTTTTTTTTTTTTGCATACTATGCTAACAAAACTAGTAAGCACACATTTGCTTTGCTAATGAATCAGCATTACTTGAACCAGCATCCTTTCCTCTTTAGTATCTGTACCATTTACAAGGCAGAATATTAAGATTAGATATTTGCATAGCTATTTATCCACTGTACTGAATACAGAGATTAGCTGATATCTACTGATCCTGGGGATGCTTACAGGAATTTAATTTTCTCATGTATCTGCAGACTGACTGATTTTTGCTATTGATATCAGTAACTTAATCAATATGTGGCCCTTCATAGGGTAGGATAAATGCTGCCATTCTTTTTCTTTGTGGAGATCACAAAAACAACATACAGAAATTATTCTTTCCTAACTCCCATATAAATATTGATAACTTACGTGGTAACGTGTTAACTCTGTTTAGCCTGATTGTAGAGAATAATGTTCATGGGATGAAGATGGATTTTATATGTCCTGACCTATGTCTGCGCTTTCCTCCCCCAGCAAAAGAAGTAACAATTGAGTGAGGCTATTTAACCATAAGCTGTGCTGCCATCCAACAATCAAGGTTGGAAAAAAGTGCAGTTGGTGCAGATTATATCAACGTACTATATTAAGTTTGCTGGACATATTCTCTCTTCAGAGTTTTATTTCCTTCTGCCCTATACCTTTTCAGTAACTTTGTGAGAACTGTGTGTAAGCCAAGAGCAAACAAATCCTTGTTGTGACTGTTGTATTTTACATCCCTTCCGCAGTATGAAAACTGTCTCCGTAAGATACGTGAAAAAAGACTGTTAATTTTCAGGGTTATGACTTTACTCTGGAGGTCTTCCACTGCCGCATTCAGACTGCACATTTGGTAGTTGAGATGGAACATAAAAGTTGTTTCTCTCAGAAAGGTTAAATAAACAGAGAGCAGTTGGCTTTTTCTTCTGTTTTGGACAAACCTCTTGAGTGTATGACAGGAGATAATCACAAAGGCTGACAAACTGACAAAATGTGTTTGCACAGGCTTTTATTTTTTATTGGGTAGATAACAGTTTTGCAGTCAATTCTTTATGGTCATTAATATGAAACATTTTATTTAAAACTGAAGATACAAGCTCTTGAACATGAAATGAGAGCAAACACGCTAGAGGCAGACTGCCATTCCCCTGCCCTTCAATTCCAATACCATAGTAAATGCTTAAGGAAGTCAGAAGAAAGAAGAGTCAGTACTCCATGCAGACTTGGGACACAGTGTATTCTGTTATCATAAGAACCATGGACTAAAAGAAATCTAACTTAATGGGGCAACTTCCAGTGCATTGGTTGCTCCCTGAGAAATGCGAAAATGCAAATTAAGAAAAAAACACTGCATACTTACTGGCTCACTAATATGTATTCTGGTCAGAATTAATTTTCTCATGCAATGAAACCACCTGAGTGATCAATTCTTTCAAAGACAGCTGTCCAAAAGCCCTAAGGTTCTCCTGCTGATGAACATCAAAAGCATAACTAATCCTGGCTCTGTTTCTGTCAGGAACCACTTGCCCTCCTAGCTCTGTCTGGGAGGAGACAGATGAAAAGCATTAGGTCACAGAAGCATCAAGAGCTCTAGTGAGGCATCCTCGGTTCCCAGTCTTGCTTTCCAACTCTTTATATTATATTGATCTACCTGCTCTCTCTTCCCTTCTCTGTAGATGAGTGCAGGCCATACTTCCTCGCCATAAAGCTTACAGTGGGAAAGGCAAGTAGAACCAGATAGCTCATCCGGTCACACTCCCTCTTCCTCTTGCCCTTTGGCTTCCCCAGGTAACAAATTAGACGCTCTGAACAAAATGAAAGCCACTAAGTTTTCTGTAGATGTGGCTGTTCCACGCACCAAAAGCTCAAACACACATTCAAAGCAGAGGACAAGGCCAAAGGTTTCACCTGATCTAGAAACTAGCTCTGCAGATATTCATCTTAATTAATTACATCCTGCTTTATAAATCCAGCAGACAACACAACACATGAGCTGAACTGGTTTCAATGATGCAGGAGAAAACAAATTAGCTGATAAAGGAGAAAAAAAACACCTTTTCATCCTTTTTCCATTTGAAATTAATTGCAAAATGTGTTCTAGTGTACTGTAAAAATGCTGAAGTCAATATAAAAATTTGCACACATAAGGCCCCCCATGTGTTTGATATCTGTTTCATACCATATTTTTTAATAACAAAGATTTTTTGAATGAACCAGTTTACAGGCATTTTTGCTACATCTATTTAAGTTACCTAGAAAGAGCAGTATTGCCATTTCTATTTGTCAGGCACAGAAGCTGAAGAAAATAAAAGAGAAAATTAAACTATTTAAGAGAGGTTCAAGCTTAGAGAGTCTGGACTTCATATCCAGCAGAGTAATGAATTTGCAACCAAAAATGGAATATTAAAGGTCATATCAGGCCACAGTTCAGGGTACTTATGTAGAGGGTCACCAGCACGATAGACACAAAAATATTTCTGCAAACACCTCAGGTCAGTGGCCTGACATCGGTGGAATCAAGAAGCAGGAAAGTAAAGTTCATCTAAGGGACCTTAGAAGTGCAGGGCTCTGGACCACAGAGGCAGCATCTCTTGGCAGCCTGGGTAGCCCAAACTCTTCCCATTTCCAAAGCAGCTGGAAAAGCAATTCAAATAGTGACTCTCCGTGTTTGTAATTACCAAAAGCTAAGTGTTAAGGATGTTACTTAACAGACTGAAATTCATAAGATGAAGATAATGGGACCTGGCCTCACTAGATTAGTTCCAGTAGTTATCAGGTCCTTTAACTTAACACTCTTTCAAATGGAGTAATCCATTCATTGCTTTCTAACTGCAAGCATAATAGTTATCCTACAGCTGTGAAACTTCACTTCAAAAAGGAGAAACAAAGTTACAACCCAGAATTTTTAGTTAGCCTGTCCAGATGACGTAATTCTTAAATTAAGTCCCAATAATTTGAGAACATAGACTTACATACTTATGATAAAACTACAGCTCTCTGAAAGAGAGGCTGGTAGACTCTCTGGACTATCCACATCCATGTGGTAATAAATCCACTTACAGTGCTAAATTAATTCCTCAACTTAAAGCCAAGTCTTTGGGAAAATCTTGCTTCAGTTATTCCAAATCATTTGGCACATGTTTAGCAATGAAATGCAACACTTAGTACCTTATTTTGACATTAAAGCAAAATGACAGTCGGATATAGCAACCAAAATATACAACTACTTCTTCTAAGTAATACCTGAACAATAATGTAAAAATTACTGGCACATTTAGAGTACATTGAGTACTACTGCTTTAATCAATGATTTTTTTTTTCTATTGCATTTGCCAACATCTTCTCAGGATGATCCTAAAATAAGATGCATTCCAGGAGTGTGAATCCAACAATGAAAAATTACAAATTTGCAAATAAGACCCATCAAGCTTTCTAGGATAGAGACTTTCAAACTCTACCTTCTAAATTATTTTTTCTCAAAGAAGAAAACTCCAAGAACAAGTGTCTCTGGTCAGAAACCTTCAGAAAAAAGAAAGGCACCAAGGAAACAGGTAATTCAATGTACTTTTTTTTCTCCTTAGCAGGACAAAGCACATGATACCTCCTAGCACAATAGTTTATTTCAGTGGAACTATTCAGATAATCTATTTGTTAGTGAAAATAGATTTTGAAGACTCCTGCAAACTAAACACATCAAAAAGCATATACAGTTTTCCTTATACTGATGTTTGCATACAATTTTGTTGGAGGAGAATACAAAGAAGTCACGGCTGGCTTTGAGGACAACATTATGATTATACATTCATATGTAAAATGGCCACACAGAAATAAGATCATCACTCCAGAGCATTCTCCTGACTAAACACAACTGTCTTACACAGTATGTAAGTATATACAGTATGTAAGAATTCTCCACTTTACCTGCTTTAAATGACTGAAGTGACCTAACCAAAGTCATTCCTTTTCCAAAAAGCGCACTGCTGAGAAATGGTTCTTTATAAAAGAGGGGGAGGGAAATGCTGAACTTCAAGTTCTAGTGCCTTGCATTGACATTTATACTAAACTGCTTTTTTATGAAAGTGGACTTGTCTATATTGAGGATTCAAGAGTCACATTACAGCTCTCTGCATAGAGCATACCTTGGAGGTTTGATTTCAAAAGCCAAACATTGCATTGTATATTCCGTGCTGTCAAGAAGTCAGTCAGAGCCCATTACATCACTCTTCAAAGAGCAGTAAAGCAAATGCAGGGAAGCCCCTGAAGTGATCTGATAAATGATTTTGTAAGTTAGTTTGGCACCAGTGTGTCTGATATCCAATACTTACGATACACAGACTACCAAGTACACACTATTATATTCCTGCTATTTTGTGTCAACAAGAAATGTATGCTGTAACATAGGCCTTTGTTAAGTATGGGAGGAGAGAAAAGGCAAAGGGGAACAGAATACACTTTCCAAAATGCAAGGAAATCACTGAATTGTGATGGGATTGCATATTGCTAACAGGTTGCTAGCAGGAACAAAAAGCCACAATTCAGACCCCTAGGTACAAGCATATCACATTGCACCAGCACTACCTAGTCTTCAAATGCAATTTACTACTGGACAAACTCCCCAAACCAGGGTTTCAAAAGATCTTTTTCTCATACAATACATTTCATGCATTGTTCCCATATATCCAATATCAAGACAAAAAAGAAAGAAGGGAAGCAAACGAAGGACAATAATCTAGAGATTAACCTTTTTCACAGAATCATCACAGTAATTCAGGTTGGACAGGATCCAGGGAGGTATCTAGTCCAGATCCCTGCTCAAAGCTGGGTCAGCCATGGGGTGACATCAGCTGCTCAAGGCTTTATTCAGGCAGATCTTTAAAACCTAAAAGGACAGAGCCTGCACAACCTCCCCAGACAACCCACTCCTTCCCAGCAAAATTTCCTTACCCTCCCAGTGAAAGCATTTTTCTTTGCTGTCCCACTCCAATTTAAGACCACTATCTTTTATTCTCATCCTGTGAACCTCAGTACTAAGCCTGGCTGTCCTTTCTGTAGCCTCCTTATAGAGAGGAGGTTGCTGTCAGGTACCCTTGACAGTTCTCCAAGCTGTATAAGTGCCACGCTGCAATTGCTCCATTTCATCCATGCCTGTGTGGTATTGGTAGGTCTAAAATCAGATGTAGGCTGTCACACGTAGTCTAGGGAATACCAAGTATCAGGAATAGCCACTTCCCTTGACCTCTCCTGTTAATACAGCCCAGGATACTGTTTGCAGTCTGCTTCAAGGGCACACTGCTGGCTGGTGGTCAGCTTGTCTCTCAGACCTCTGAGGGACCCTTTTGAAAACTAAGGCAAAGAAGGCTCTGAGGACATTTTAATGAGTCTGAGGACTTCTTATCTGTGTCCACTGTCACTGAATCACCTGTGCAAGAACAGGTCTGCATTTTCCTTGTTTATTCTTCTACTGCTTATGCAGTGGCAGAAGCTTGCCTTGTAGCATCTGATGCCCCATTCCACTTTCAGCTTCAGCTGGGCTTTGGCTTTCCTAATACAATTACTATCTGCCTGTGCAATTCTAAATTCTTCCTTTGTAGTCTGCCCCAGCCTCACCACCCCAATACTGCCCTTTCAAAGCAAAGCTCAGTTGTGATTTATTTACTCATTTCCCTGAATAAAAGGCAGAAACATTTTCATGCTTGGAGAAGAGGGGGATATCATCCCTAAGGACTTGCCAGGTCACTTGGGATCCCCTCAAGATTTTGAGCTCCATTGTTTCATGGTTGCTACAGTCAACCAGTTTTATCTTGTTCATGATATCCATAGTCCATTAGTGGCCATGTTAAAAAAAAAACAGAAAAAGAAGTAATTTAGTAATTTTAAGACTACTTCAATATCAATTTTATAATTCTAAGGTGTTAAATCTTCAGTAAATGATGAATTTGTGGAAAATGCATTTAAGCTGCCTCTAAACTTTAAAGTTGCTTAGTATTCGAGTGATGTGTTTTAGCTTCTTTGCTCAGCCATATACTTTGGGCCATAAGAATTCAGATACAGAGCTGCACTTGATAGCAGTGGTCACTGTATCCAGAATTACTGCAGTAATGAGACTTCCAATGCCTGGAGATTAGTCTACGTATTAGAAAAATAATGTAATATGAACTTCCAGGCAAAGAAATACTTTGCTATTAAAGCTTACTGCAAAGCGTAGGGAAATAAAGACTAAGCTGAAAAATTACTATCATCAGTATTTCATATCTTTTTACTTAGTTTATCTAAGGCAACCAGATGCATGCAGTGAATAAAAATGTCTGCTTTGCAGCATCTCAGCAAATATTAAAAAATATACACTTGAGTACACAAGTTAAATATTGGCAGATAGAATCCCATCTTTGAATATATCGTAGTTTTTGCAGGTCATGCTAAACCCAAAAGACCAAACACAAAAAGTGTCATAGCCTTCTTTTTATTAAATGGCACACTTTCGAATGAGGAAGGGTATAAAGGAATATTTACTTCAGAAGTAAAGTATTCTATAACTAGCTTACTGTTAACAAAAGGCTTCCCCCCTCCTCTAGACAGCAGTGTGGTTTTGTGTGACATAGAGCAACCCTTCTATTCTAGCCCAACCCAACTGCTGGAATAACACTGATCATTTTTAGCAGTACCATCCTTGATGCTTTTTCTGGGTGAGGCTTCCAGAAACATATTCAGCTGTATCTGATGTAGATGACTGTCTCCTAGGAAGACAGATGACCTCTTTATATTACCCTGTGAGGTAGCTGCATTGATTTTGCAATACCATCTTTTTGCTGTTTCAGTTCAGAGTCTGGCATTTTTGTCAGTACTGTCACCTACTTCTCATTCCCCTTCTGTGAAGAATTCCCATCTATCACAGTCCTGGATGAAAGCCACAACGGGTTTTGCTCGCCTACAATAAATGTTGTTCAATAGAGAGCCTAGTGTCCTATAGGGACAAAGTCTGTGTAATCATACTGAGCTCTGTACCTGTCCATCTATCAGCTGAGGCCTAATTACTTTGCCCTGAAAATGTCTTACAGTTGATAAACAGCCATCAATCTCAGGGATGTTAACTCCATACCGTTTTCACACTTAACATGGAAGAGGAGTACATTAAGCCCATATCCATTTTACTCCTCTTTGCAAAAAAAGTAGCCATGTCTGGCTGATTCTCCGTGGAAGTGGGTCAGGGTTATGCAGAGGACCTCAGGTTTTCAGCAGTCTGAGGAGGCAGGAGAGAGATGTGGGATAAACAACATGAAGCTGTAGGAAAACAGACTTCTTTATTTTCTTTGTCTTCAGATGAACATGTGTACTTGAGAATACGTGTGAAGGAGTATATTTCAACCAACATGATCAAGATGTACAGTAGCATGTCCTGAGATGCAACATCTAGGAAAGACTGTCCTTGACAAGTATCACTGGAAAATTCCCCTAGGAGAACTCTATGGGAAGTCCTATGGAAAAAGGTAGTGGAAGCTATTCACCAAGTCTCTAAGTTGATTTTATTCTCTCCATTCTCTCACAGAATTCATTCACTCACAATCTTGCAATTACAGACTAGAAAGTATCAAGACACACATGTTCGAGTGGTCTGGTCAGGATCTCTTGGGTGCGACACATAAAATACGAGATGCAGGCTGTAAAGTTGTTCTTATGTGACCAATTGGGAGTCAACATTTGCTATAATCCTGTCCTTTGCTTCAAAATGTTGCTTACTTCAGACTCTGTAAGTCTTAAGAGAGGTTTTTGTGCATTGTTTGTTTCTCCTTGATTGTTTGAAATATATATTTGCTTTTCCTCCCTGAGTGAATGGGAAAGAAAAATCACAGAGGTGATACTGTCATTGTCCTGCTGCCTATGAAAGACCCTGTGTTCTAAGCAGTCATCTATGTTGTGGTATCAGAGCACAAGGCCTTTGATCTTGATAAAAGCCACATGTTCTTCCATTTTGCTAACAGAAATTATGTCCTGGGAGCAGTATCCCCAAACTAGGTCTATAATGAAGACCAGTTGTTCTTACAGTCTTCATCCTGCTTTTTCTTCTGGCATTTTCACAGAAAGACACACATGTACATGTGGCACTTCCACTTGTACTCCATCCATATAATCTTCATAGATTTAACCAAACTGAAGTATTAAGACTGAGATGTGCAAACTTCCTTCGAAATTCACATAACTGTGACAAAGTAGTCAAGATCTGTCACTTGCGAAACCAATATTCGTTGCACTCATGGTATTTTGCAGGTCTGAATAACATCACAGCTGTGTGTAAATCTTAACTTTGACAGAACCAGAACTTGCATATTCATTCTCTTCTACCCGCAGATGAACTTTAAACTCTCTTTCACACAGACCAAGTACCCAAAACACATCAATACCTACATTTATGCTAATTACCTGCAGTGCCTAGATAAAACCCCTCCACTCTTACTAGATCTGCAGGTAGCTTTTCTGTCTAGAAATAGTAAAAATCAATCCTCACATTGTAAGTGTTAATAACTGATGTCACTCTTTTTTTCATTTTGTATTGATGCTTAATAAACACACGATCGGTACACTTAAAAAGACATATGGTAATAGTTAAGACACAAAACCTTCCCAGAATTTATGAAAGACGTTGTTTCAATGCATTTTTCTCTGTTTTTTATAACTGTCCCTAGGACTTGCACCTATACCCTGAAAGGCTGATTAGTTCAATTAAGCTAATAAAAAAAAAATAAAGCCTATCTCAACCTTCACTTGACATTAACAAAAGTGTTTACATGGCACAGTTCCTGGCTTTCATAGCTGGCAGAGCCTCTGCAACACAACCGATTAATTAAACAATGCTGAGAAGTTAACACTGAAGGTTACTGATTAATTGTATGTTAGAGCTGCCTAATCAAGTACCCAAGGCAATAAACAAATACAAAGATAAATTATACACTAATTAACAAAATTATTTTAATTAACAAAATTATTTATAGTTTTATTTTTAACTGCTTACTTGCCACACAACAGACTTCAATCTGAATAAACAAAGAGGGAGGGTGATCAGGATCACTTACTCTATTTCCCTGCTGGCCATTACGGCTGTTTTCCCTTGAAATGAAATATATTATTATAAATCCTAGTTTGAGTATGGCCATCACATAGACATATATGCTGAATGAGCAGCCATACGATATTCATTTATCATGTATTTTTAAGTACTACTGCTTGCTAATGCATGTCTCCAAGGGTTTAATTCAGTATTTCAAACAGCTGCTAGCCTTCATTAAGAGCAAGTAAGCAATCTACTCTGAAAACTACAGCCTCATATGAGGACAAGAATCAGACCCAAAGATGATCAACAGCTTTTCCTCTAATTCACAAGCTCTTCTGTCTAACAGCTAATCTCTCATTTCAGGGATTTTCGCATCAACATTTGAATTTCTAGTCCCAAAACTGCAACACTTCTCCATCTGGTAAGGCTATTTTCATTGTCTCCTCTAAAAAAAAAATCACATAACTCATTTTCCAACTTGACAATATCAAGAAGTTAATACTAAATTGTGCCCTCACTCCATNGGTCTCTTCCAACCCGGTGATTCTGTGATTCTGTGATTAATCCTTTCCTCGTAAGCACTGAGACAAGTTTATTTACCTTTAGCATGGTTCAGATAGGGCTTCTGAAGAAAACGCTTCAGTAGGCTCTGAAAGAGGGAAACTCCAGATAATTCTTTTCTTCCCCCAAACTCACTGAAAATGGAAGTTTGCCTCCTGGAGAAGTGTTATCAGTTCTCCCTCTCAGATATGTCAATCCTGTCTGGTTCATACCAAGAGGTCAATGGGAAGACTCTGCCCCTTTTGTTGCCATCAGCCACCTCTCTCCTCTGAAGAAAGAAAGAAACAAAAAAAATCTGTGCCTCAAAAAAGGCAAAAATTAATGGGAAATTCCAGTGGTTTTTACCCACCTCCTGGTACTTTCCCTAGGATTTCAACTGTATCATAGAAAGACTTATCAGTCATTTTAATGGGCAAAGCCCTTTGTTTGTCTGCTCTAAATACAGTCTGCAGAACAGTCCAAGTACAAATGTTTGTTCTTGTCATGTGTGTCTCTTCTGTTCTAAGTCATTGTATATCCAATATAACCACATCAGGTCTGCCATTAAATTTCACCTTAACTATGAGCAAGACAGTTCAAACTTTCCCTCTGTATCTAAACAGAGCATTTACCATATATATTACACTAGTTTTAAAGGATTCCCTGCCACAAGACTGGTTGAAGACAAGAGTCTGAAGCATGTTTTGGCAGCTATCCCTGTGTCCTCTAACCACACATCTTCCACAGAGGATTAGCATGAAATAAAAGAGAAGGTCAAAGGCTGATTGATGTTATCACTGAATATTGTAATAAAATATTAAAATTTGGTCAATTTACTCTGATAGAAGTAATGAATTTCATACTAGTGCCACAGTCTATCTTTTTTTTTCCATGTTAAAATTACCTTTAGACTTTCTTCCCCTACCTCCCCCTTTTAAACAAAAAACAAAAAACCCACAAACCTGGTTGCAATCACAATCAATCAAGAACAAACAACCCAATCCCTTATCTCCTGAATTATGGATTCTGTGACATCAGTATAAATTATACATTCAAAAATCTGTCTTCACTTGTTTCCAGAAGTGGTTAATTATACAACATTAGAGACCTGTGTTTTGGAAGGCTAATTTTCACAAGAATCTTTAACAGTGCAATAGCTTGTTTCCTTTTGAAAACAATTTTCACACAACAGAAAAAGAACAGTGGGAACATCCAAAGAAACATCCATTCAGTCATGTATTTAATAACTCCATAGAGACGGACCTCACACTCATGTATCACCAACATCTCTCCAACCACAAACTCTCAAACCCACTGATCTATGTAAGCACAAGTCTCTTTGGCAGCCTGGGTTTCCAAGTCTTACATCAGAACATGTGTCCTCTCATGAAATTTTAGATTAAACTCAAATCTAGAACACCTGTTTCACAAATGCCAATATCCATGCAACTTGCTAAAGCAGGCCATCTACCTCCAACAACTCTCACCGCTCACTAAAGGAAAACATATTCAATTAATCGGAAGGCAGGCAACATCTACTTGTAAAAGTCATTGGGTAGGCATCACTGTTACAACAGGAATGTACCAGTCCACTCCCATTAAAAGAAAAAAAAAATCTCGCTGTACATTTGCTTCAAATCCATATGCAGATATTATAATGAGGTTTTTTTCTTACTTTTTTTCCCAGAGGGATTTAGCACAGCACTGTTACTGTACTGGTTACTATTGTACTGCAAGTTTAACTGGTTCCCTTAATCCAACACACAAAGGTAAATTCATTTCACTTCAGTTGGGAGACTAAGTTTACAGCCGACCTCTGTCCTCTATAAGCACAACATCCAAAAAATGTGTCAGAAGACAGCTTGTTTCTGTTTCACAGAATCACAGAATCACAGAATCACCAGGTTGGAAGAGACCTACTGGATCATCGAGTCCAACCACTCCCACAAAACACTAA
>WAAB01021716.1:48617-66290 GCA_013389865.1 Piaya cayana | reverse complement strand
AGTACAGAGGGAGAATAACCTCCCTGGATCTGCTGGTCACACCGTTTCTGATACAAGCCAGGATGCCATTGGCCTTCTTGGCCACCTGGGCACACTGCTGGCTCATGTTCAGCCGGCTGTCGACCAACACCCCCAGGTCCCTCTCCTCCTGGCAGCTGTGACACTCACAGCACTTTTGGGGGACTTCTTTCCTAGGGGGCACTGTGCTCCTGGTGAAACAATTGAATGAGTGCTTTTGATATGGGTAACTGCAAATCTCCATGTATATTTTTCATTCCAGAGTAAAAAAGAATCTAAGCTCTTGAGCTAATCCATTCAACTGAGTTGCCTTAAACTTTCCCAGCAAACCTGTCTGGACAAGCTTGTAACTAGAAACAAGTTGTGTGCGCGTTTCATGATGCATGAAGACAGAACTGTGCAGTTAAGTTTTCAGCAGATATACACTGCTCTTGACTAAACAGCTGAGAAGTAAGTAAAATAATCTTTAGCTTAGGGTTTCATATTAAGAAGATGGCCTAGTATTTAAGAAACAACATAAAACACAGTGTCAATAATCTCAGCAATCCTTACAGTACACGGATTCTTCATAGTCCTCATTGAGAGGCAGCAATTAAGTTGTCACTGTTCTTCAAAGCAGGCATACCTTTTTAATAGTCTCCAATGGCAAAACTCAAATACTAAATCAAAGAAACATTTACAACAACAATCACATGCATCAAAAGGCAGAATCTTGTGCAAGGCTGTTTATGCTAAAGCATTTAAGTTTTGATGTTTCTACACAGGAATTTCTAAAGAACATATCTGTGGGTGGGTTTTTTTGATGGATTATGTATCATAAAGAGCAGATAGTTATTAGGAAAAAGTTACATGTGAGCTCAAGACTTGTATTTTTCATTAACCAAAAATGACCCAAAAAAACCCTTAAAATTATTGAATTCAGTGTACTGTAACCTAGCAATACCCTCATAACCCTTCTCCTATAATAATAGATCTAATTACATGTCTTGATATGAAATTTAGTTACTTTCAAATACACTTTAAACACAAAATTAGCTTCATTGTTACCCTCATTGTATCATTGCTAAATTGCATTTGTGCCTGAGTGCTCTAATCTTCGGTTTATGGGATGAATGCCTCAGAAGGTAACTATCTGAATTACACAAAGATGATTAGGGCAATTGCTCTTGGATAAAAACGTTTAACACAATGTCAAACCATACAGTATTTACATATTTGTTAAGTCCATTGCTCCTGTTGTTGCCTACAACAGTCTTTCATCCAAACAGGGAGGTTACTGACAAGGTAAATAGAAAAGTCTTGTAGCTTTTCTAGCCTCTTATTTTTTTCCCCCTCTCCACTTCTAATACTGGCACTAGACTACCACTACAAGTTAGAATGCATTTGCAAAATAACTTGTAAACAGGAGTTGTAGGAAAATGAAAAAATCATGGCATCTTCTTTAATGGTAGGTAACAATTCTAACAAAAATCCCGCTATTAAAAAAAAAATAAGCTTCAGTTTGAACTTTGGACTAAGCATTAGTGAGTGTGAAACTTCTGATCAATAAGGAAACCTTTGCAAAACTCTTAATGCCCCAGGTAGGAGGCAAGTTTATAAGAAAATTGTGTTGTTTACAACTCTAGAAGTATTTCTAACTTTATCTTGGATTCTTTTCTTTTTTTGCATTAACAAGACTGTATAGAAATGGGTCAGCGTGAACAAAAAAAAGAAGTGTTCTACAACATCACTACTGCAAGCAAACACCAGAAACCCCCTATAATTTTATCCAGTGGTCACATTGAGAATCTAGAACATCGCTTTGTTAGCAAAAACGTTTTCCTGAATAGCAGCCTACAGTTCATGCGTGTAAGGTTAAATACTTGAACGGAGTCACAAAGAGATATCCAAACTAGGTATTTTAAAAACACTGCATCTACAAAGGTAAGAGTAATTTCTAGTTAAGTATTTTGAATACTAAAAGCTTCTACTTCAGAAGAGGTCAATAGAGAGGCATACTGCTCCATTTGCTCCTCAGATGTAATGCCCTAATGATAAATAAGCATAGAGTGGACTAGTACCATGCAGGTTACATTTACACCAGTGAGCTAAGCAGTGCAAGGGTACAGGCTCCCCATGCCTATGCACTATTTGGTAGCTTTGCACATGCCCCAGCACAACGTGGCCATGTTGAGGCACAATTCAGGCAAAACTGCACTGGCTGAACTTTGCTCCCAGCAGAAAGGTTGGCTGTGGAATGCATACCATGCTCTACCGCCTGCCCTTTTCACTGGCTGGTGTGGATGCTGCAGCAGGAGGGAGAGGATGCTGCCACAAGAGAGAGCACATTGAGACTAGAGGTGACTGTGACAGCCATAACAGGAGGCAAGAAACACCACATCTCTAGCAAAAGGAGAAGAATAAGAAAGAAGGGGAGAACACAGGAACTACGAGATAAGAGTGCTTAAACATTTAGTCTTTGAGATTCAAGTTCATTAACAGCCCCTGCCCCCATCACACCTCTGCACATTAATGCTTTTATCCAGTCTTCAGAAGAAAGAAAAAAATATATACAGACTTCTATTCATGGTCATATGATCGATCCATCTTGGTGTTTTGAGTTTTAAAATGGAAAACCAGGTGCTAACTAACTTGTGAACACTACCACAGGAACCATCTATTTTCACAGGAATATGAAATGGCTTTGATTATGGTTGGCCCAGATTTGGGATGGGAATGTGCTAACATGGACAAAACACAGTTCTAAAATGTAGATGTACTGAACTACACTTTTTCTAATAAAACATAAGCCTAAGTTGCACATTTACTTTGTAATTTAAATTACTGCTTCCTAAATACAACAATGAGTACTTCTTACCAGGACTACATCATCCTCTGCGTATTCCCATAAGTAGGGATTATTGAACTTTTAGACTTGGCACAAATTAATATGGAGAAGATTTACAGGCTTAAGAGGGTTTTTATTTTTCCAAATTTTACAGATTTGATAGTAATTCCACTTAATTTTTTTAGAACATGACTTTTGTATTTGTTTCTTTTATTACACAATTAAAAAAATACCAGAAATACAAAATACTTCACTGGGCTGGGATTAAAAACACAGAAGTATCAAAAGAGCTAAGTAACCCAAAAATTCAATCTGTAATCCCGCGTTTTCTAGAATTAAACAAAACTGTCATCATATTTCAACATTCAATTCATATATTATTACTTTTAAACATTTAACAATTCCAATTAAACATTAAGTTGCTTGAGTGCTTCTCTTTGTAGCCATACTAATTACTGCACACTTTTTAACAAGGGGATTACAAAAAAACCCCCCACAACCCACATTCACAACTTTATCAAGGTAAGTACTCGCAGACCTATTTTGAGTTGTGTGGGGAAGAAAACTCAGTCTATCTTTCTTAATAAACTAAGTGCTTTCATACACTTAATATTAGCCAATTGCTACCACACACAAAAGTATAGGAACTAAATGAAGATATTTGAAAAAGCTGGACCAGGAAAGTTCCTTCACAGCGCTTGGATTAACCCATGTCATTAGGCAATTACTCTCATTTCAGAAACTAAACAGAAAGGCACTCAGAATCTGTTTAGAGCAACAACATTTTAGAAGTTTTACCATACAAGTTGATGTGAAGTCAATCATCAGAAGCACACAATAATTTGTGCCAAAGCATGTTCTGTACCACTACTAAGTAGTAATTCTAGTTTAAAATAACTAATCTAGTTAGTTTGACATTTGAAAGGTGTTTTCAGAAGCTAAGTGCATGAAGTACCTTGGAAGTTGAGTAAAAGCTGAATTAGCTCAGATTGAGGACCTCTTCAATCATTTCAGCTACCTGTGGTCCTACTAGAAATACCAGTCCGAGATCAGTGCTCTGTGCAAACATCTGAGGTCACAATTCTTTCAGTAAAACAAAAATTCTTCACAAAAAGTGACAAAAATGGTGATGCTTGTCAATTAAAAATATTCTTTAAGCAGTTGTGTAAAAATGTCTGCTTTTTATAATTTGTGTATCTCATCAGGATTGGTTTATTTTCTATCTAAATTAAAATGCAAATACATAAGTATAGGAAAGTGTATTAATAATTCAGCAACTGCCTTGTTAAAATTGAATTTGTGTCCAAGACTGGGCATTTGCACTTTAGTTAGCTTAATTTGCATTTGAATGAACAAGTAAAACTTTGAATTGGATGCTCAATTTAAAAATGGTATGCAGTGCATCATCCTTACTGCAACCTCCAGAGATACACTATTTATATGTAGAAGGAGAAGTTCTAGGTTTCTTTTTCAAAATTTAGATTTATATTTTAAAAGCATCACTGGGGTTTGGTTTGTTTGGTTCCCCCTCCCCTCCGAATCAATCTCAAATCTTGAATTTCCAGACTAGAATTAAGAATTTGTTTCAGAAGTGCGATTGGTCTTTGTCTCTTTGCATTGATGTAGTGAGTAACAGGTTTGGTATGTTACTTGTTAGTGGCCTTGAAAAACAGTAATATCAGGTAGATGAGATGTGTAAATTAAGCAGACATGATGCACTGACAAGCTCTAATCTACAGAATAAAATTAGTTTACACATACTTCATCTGAGTGAAACACATGTTTCTCTTTTTTTTTAGTACATGTAGAAGAAGAAACATAAGATTAAGTATATCATTTGGAAGTTAGTTTAATACCACGTTTTTGGGAAGGAATCTTACATTTTGGCAACACCAGCACTAACAAATTGCAGGTGGAACATGCACACAAACAAATACTTGCTGCTAAACTGACTTACTAAATGCTAAAAAAGCAACAGCATGTCACTTCTAAAACACTTCAGAAAACCTTTCTCTCAGAGATGTATTTTCAGGTAAAGAATGAAGAATGAGATAGAGGGAGGAGAAGGCAGAGTTTAAAGCATGACTGAAGATGAGTCTGCAGCTTCTCAGACTGGTGGTACATCCCCAGTGCTGAAAGAAGAAATGGCAGGGTACCAGGCATGTAACATGCTCCCAGAAGCCTCTAAAGCTTGGCTAGAATATGTTCTTAAAAGTCCAATAAATTCAGAGGGGACAAAAAATATATTTTAAGCAAAAAACATGGGAAGGTAGCAGGGAGATACAGAAACAATTTTTTGGTGTATCTATATTAAACATATACGGGGCTATGAAGCAAGAAGGTCCTTTTAGGGGAATTTGTTTAAAAATTCAGCAGACTAGAAAATAGACGTAGGCTTGGAGTCATCTTAGGTTTTCAGTTCTAGTATTCACTACTAGTTTTGGCCAGAGGGCACAGCTTGTTCAGGTGAAGTAAATGGTTTCTACCCATTTTGGAACTTCCTTTGGGAAGAATTATAGCGATGTTAGGAAGAAAAAGGTGCACACTTAAGGCTGGAAGGGGCATCTTGGATCATGAAATCCATGCCCACGTAGCTGCAGATGATAATATAAATTCCACTTATGAACTGACTGACTCACCTTTTAAAAATGATGCAGTTTTCCACCATTGACCTAGTCTGTCTATTACTAGTGTCATTGACAACATCTCCTTTTACTTGGCCTGTGGATCTCATGAGCACACTGCAAAAAGCGATAGTGAGAATCTAAATACAGAATTTTGGCATCAAGACAGGCATTTTGAGAGGTCCACTAATAACCTGTCATTTGTGGTTAGTCTTCTTTTCCTGTGGGGTTAACTTAATATTCATCCTTTGAGGATGAACACAGTGACAGGAATAGTAGAGCTGTTGATTTGGTTATGAGTTGTGTAGTGCTGTTGTCTTGACTAAAGCTGTGTGTTTTCTTCACATCTTAACTCCTGAAGTGTGCTTAACTTCAGAAGGCTAGTTCATTCTTCTAGTAACAGTCACTGTAGTGTAAGTACAAATCTAGTGGATTTTGGCGAAAAATATTTTATTATAAGAGAAAGATGGGTGACATGAAGATGTCATGAATATAGCATGATTGATGTGGATAGGAAACTTGGTAGGTATTTGTTAAGCTACATGAAAGTGTTAGACTTTTGTTCTAAAGACTTAGTCATATCTGCTTATACATGATTTTTCTTACAGTTCTGCATAACTGAACCTATTTCAGAAGCTACTTGGTATATTCTTTCCCTACTGTTCCAATATTTTGGGGGTTTTTTTCTGTTAGTTTACATGTGGGCAAGAATATATGGTTTCTTCAGCTGACTGAAAGGAACATAAAAGTGTACAGTTGGCTTTGGGAAAGAGGACAGGGTCTTTCTTCCTGCCTGAAGACATCCTGAGATCTAGGATATCTTTTGATCACAGAATCAATACCTGACACCTTAGGACATAACTCATCTCACTATCCTTGTAGTTACCATGTCCAAGATGAACCTTCTTCTCCTCACCCCTTTCCCTGCTTCCATTCATCGAAAGTAGAAGAATTCATGTAGTTGGAGGTACAAAGTTTAGGGAAATTTTTTTGAGAGAAGAGCATAATTTTGAAGGTAGACTTGTAATCCATTTTTACAGCATTTCAAAAGTACAAAACAATTTCACTTTTTTGACTATATTGTTCAGGCTTTTTTAGTTTTTAAAATATAAGTTGTATTAAGGGATAAAATATCAGATAAATGTTTTATGGAGTATACACTGAGTAGAAAAAGTAATGAGAAAGAGAGAGGATGTAAACAAGAAAGAAAGGTGTGAGAGAATGGTGAAGAATGCCATGTGAAAAGTCAGTATGATGTGGTTTCCTATATTCTTTTAGCAATGTCAGAGCTTCAGACTTCCAAGTCATGCATATACAGCATTTTTGTAGGATGGGAGAAGGGATCTAAGTAGTCTGGAGAGTCTTGATTTATTACAAACTTCTGACTTGAGTGAAGAAACCAAAACTGATCTTTCTAATGTCTCAAACATTTCTGTGAGAAGACCTGATTGATTATTTTGTTGTTGTAGTTGTTGGGTTTTGTACATGTTCAAGTCTCCTCACCTCCAGATTAAAAAAAATAATAAAAATTATTTTTTTTGCTGCCGACTAACTGCACCTTCAGGGAGCACAGCTGTGAAGTACTGCTGTGAGACAGGGTGGCGGCATGATTCACTATTAGGAGAGTGAATTGAAGGATGCCCTGCTTCCTGAGAGTCAACCTACTATTGTTCAGGCAAGTGACAGGATACAAGTATCTGTAATAGCGGCTTATCTTTTAAGAAGGGAGACTACTTGAGAAAGTAACAGCATTAGAAGACTGTGGAATAATATTGATTCCCAACCAGCATCTTGTGAGCAGAATACCCTGAATGTATTTCCTCTGGTACTCTGTATATTCACCAATTATTTTATCCTCAGTGTTACTGAAAGTAAGCAGACATTTTTCTGAATGCCAGTAAAGCAATGCCTTGCTATTTCTTACTTAGCTGGAAGAAAAGTTGCTCATTTTGTGAGCAAACATGGAGAGCTGGTTCCTGGAGTAGCCAGCATTTACTCCCTTGTAATTACGAAATTAGGACTAATGGCTTTCCCTTTCTTGGCATGAGTCATTTCTTGCCACTACCCACACAATTAGCGTAAATGCAGTAGTAAAATGAAAAGGGGGGAATCTTGTCCACTGATTATTTTAATAGGTAATATGCATAATTCTTTGGAGTGACATGCAACTGGACTTAACTTTCAAAAATGGCATTGTAATGAAACTCACTAGCTTTCTTTGTCTATCTTTAGTTTATTATCATATATTATTTCCCCTAAACACTATCTGCCCCTGGTTGTTTCAGGGACATAATAAATTGTGGAGGAAGTAATTTCTTCTTCTAGGTTTTTTTAAAAAGCCACACATCCAGCCAATACTGTAACAGTGTTGTGAAGGCTTACTGCTTTGGAGTTTAATGTTTGACTTTGAAGTTAGCAATCAAAACTTGTGGGGTTCGGGTATTTTTTAATAAGGCAAATGAATATAGAAGATAAAACAACATAGAATGTCTTGCTTTTGCATTCATTTCTCCCCATCAGAAGGAAATTGGTGATGATGTGATTAAATATATGTCAGCCATTGATGGCTGCTCCTGCTGAAATCTCAATTGCCTTGATTATGAAAGCCAGTTCCCTTCAGTAGCAGGCAGTGGCAGCCTATGCATATAGTATTTATCTTATAAAGTGGAGAACGTGCAGTCATGAAGTGCTAAACAGTTTTAACTTTTGTATTCAGTTTAGTCTTTTGTTGTCTTGGTGTGATGTTTTTTTTCCTCTTATAAATAATAAAGGTAAACCTGAAGAAGTGTAGAAATATTTTGAAAATTGCTGCACTGACTTTTGTGGAAAGTAGTAAATACCAGTCTTCGTGAGTAAAGACTATAGTGTGGGAAATGGTTTTGGTTTACCCACTAACACTTCAAGTAAAAAAGTGAGGAGAATAGGCCATGAAGAAAACATAAAAATAATCCTTCAATCTCTGTTCTTTTCAGACATTGAGCTACAGCATGGGCTATATACTATGACTTTTCAGGTTTGGAGACTAGCTGGTAAATTCAGTTCTGGCATTTTTCCTTGTGTTGAAGTAAATCTTCATGAAAAGATGGAAAGAGGGAGGTTTATACTGAAATCACATCTATCTGTAAAACAAATTAATGTTCATGTACCTAGCCGTCAAAATTGTGTTCAAATAGGGCTTAAAAACCTGAAGGGCTGCAGCTGGATATCTCTCATGTTTAACCTACTTGCAAGAATTTGAGAAGTCATTCAGAAGCTGAGATTATAAATTGTGTTATGGTTGTGTGGGAAGAAACTGTTATAAGGATAAACAACATGTCTTGCTGCTTTTTTCCCCACTCCCACCTTGCATGGGAGGGACGTGAATTGAAACAAAACAGATAAAGTGATCAAATAAAGCTGGCAGAAAGCATATGTAACATAATCATGTTAGAGATCTTTATACAAAAAGGCATATATCTATGTGATTGAAGACTTTAAGCTTCAGCTGTCTAACCGAGAAACTCAAAAAGAAGTCAACACTTTTCTGAAAATAAAACCCGATATACTAGAAATGAAACACTTCAGTAATGCGGGCAAAACAAAAACACAATACTTTTGAAAAACACTTCACAAAAAAGCAGCTGAAGATTCGCGGCTTGGTAATTAGGGTTATTGCTGTTCAGCATGGGAGCCATAGCTTAATTTTCTGAGGAACTGGAGATATGAGTCTGAGTCCAATTGGCCAGTATCCAACCTGCAGCGTAGGAGTGGGGATCTGAACAGCCACTCCATGTTATATTTGTAAGAGTATGCTGCAGAAGTGAAGCCTGCGCGTCGACTCCTAGAAAAGCACCTCAGCCCTTGGAAGAAGTAATTTTCTTACAGAAACAGCACATCAACAAAAAAGACTGAATGGGTCATGTTTTCTTGTGGTTTTCTGCTACTGCAGTGTGCTAGCATTGCTCCAGCCAGCCAAAGCAACTGTACCCGAGTGTCTGAAACACCCTTGAGAGTTCAGAGAGAAGTAAAAATATATGCTTTTACCTGCTTTGTTGGCATCCTATATAATGGGACTGTGAAAAAATTGGTGGGTAGTGGGTCTTTGGGGGTGGTTTGGGGGTTTGGTTTTTGTTTGTTTGTTTGTTTTTCTTTCATTTAGCAAAGCCAGTAAATTTGTTTGGCAGGTGTTTACTTCTAGAATTGGCTTCTGCTTGAAGAATTATCAAAGCATGAAACAGTTGCTGCCTGGCCATAGCTCCTCTCTTTCAAACCTTCTGTGTGTGCCAACACACATACTGTGCTTCTTCCTAAATTGTGGATTATGGTTGTAGTGTGCAGCATGCTTGCATGAATCTGACATGAGAAAAGAGATTTCTGCTGAAAGGTAAGATCCTTGGAGGAATGAGCCCTATGCCTTTTTTTTTTTTTTTGACTGTTTTTCTGTATCAAAAGCATGTTCCCTTGCTCACTATACTAACAATACAATGTAGAAGCTTTTTTTGCCCTCTAGGAGAGCCAGGGAACCCTGTATGTTCCCACATGGAAATATGGTCCAACTTTAAAAAGTAATAGTTTTTTTGTAACCATTATTAGATTAACAGATTGCTGTCGTTTTCTGATCTATTGGGTCAGTGTCAGTTAATACCTGCTTTGTGTTTGTAAAACACAGCCTATTTAGAAACCTAGCCCACAACTGGATCACAAGTCAGCCAGCTTCAGTGGGGGGCCCACTGAGCACCTTTATGCAAACCCACACAGAACGAGGAATGAACATGAGAAGTTAGAGAAATACACGTGCCTGCAGGACTATAATCTCATTGCCATCATGGAGATGTTGTGGGATGGATCCTGTGACTGGGGTGTTGGAGTGGAGGGATACAGGATTTTTAAGAAGGACAGGCAGGGGTTGATGAGGAAGCAGTGTTGCCCTCCCCATGTGTCAATGAACAGCTAGAGTGCACAGAGCTCCTTCTGTGGATGGATAAGGTGTTGACTGAGAGCTTGTGGCTAACATTATAGTGGGAGTCTGCTACAGGCTACTGAATGAGGAGAAGCAAGCAGATGAGGCCCTCTGTGGACAGATAGGTGCAGCCTTGCGTTCACAAGCCCTGATCAGGAAAAAATATTTCACAGAAAGGGTCACTGGGCACTGGCAGAGGTTGCACAGGGAGGGGGTTGATTCACCTTCCCTGGAGGGTATTAAGGGACGGGTGGACGAGGTGCTGAGGGACATGAGTTAGTGTTTGATAAGAATGGTTGGACTCGATGATCCGGTGGGTCTCTTCCAACCTGGTGATTCTATGATTCTGTGGTCCTCATGGGGGGACTTCAACTACTCCAGTATCTGTGGGATGGGTGATACAGCAGGACACAAGCAAGCCAGGAGGTTCCTAGAATGCATTGATGATAACCTCCTTGTACAAGTGATAGAAGAGCTAACAAGGGGAGGTGTGATGCTATATCTTGTTCTCCCCAACAAGGAGTGGATAATGTGAAGCTCAAGGGAAGCCTTGGCTGCAGTGATCATGAAACAGTGGAGTTCAAGATTCTTAGGGCAGCAGGCAGGGCACACAGCAAGCTCCCTACCCTTGACTTCAGGAAAACAGACTTCAGCCTTTTCATGGGTCTGTTTTGTAGAGTACCAGGGGATAAAGCCCTGGCAAGGGATGGGGGGGCAAGAAGGCTGGTTAATACTCAAGGATCACTTGCTCCAAGCTCAAGAGCGATAGATCCCTACACATGGATGAACAAGGAACATCTGGAGAAAATTAAATACAAAAATTAAGCCTACAGCCTGTGGAAGCAAGGGCAGGTAGCCTGGGAGGAATACAGAGAAGGAGCCAGGGATCAAGTTAGGAAGACTAAAACCCTGGTAGAATTAACCTGGCCAAGGATGTCAACGACAACAAGAAACGCTTCTATCAGTACATCAGTGATAAAAGAGAAGACTGGGGAGAATGTGAGCCCTCTTCAGAAGGAAATGGGAAACTTGATTACCCAGGATATAGAGAAGGCCAAGTAGTCAATGATTTTTTTTGCCTTAGTCTCACTAGCAAGGGCTCAAGCCATGCTACCCAAGTCACAGAAGGCAAAGGTAGGGACTGGGAGATTGAAGAACTAACCACTGTAGGAGAAGATCAGGTGCAAGATTATCTAAAGAACCTGAAGGTGCAGCAGTCCACATGCTGCTGAGATGAATCTGTGGGTCCTGAAGGTACTGATGGATGAAGTTGCTAAGCTGTTATCCATCATATTTGAGAACTTGTGGCAGTCTGGTGAAGTCCTTACTGACTGGAAAAGGAGGAACATAACTTCTGTTTTTTAAAAAAAGGTGAAAACGAAGACCCAGGGAATCACAGGCTGGTCAGTCTCACCTCCTTACCTGGCAAGATCATGGAACAAATCCTCATAGAAACTCTACTGAGGCACATGGAAAATACAGAGGTTATTGGTGAGAGTTAATATGGCTTCTCTAAGGGTAAATCGTGTCTGATGAATCTGATGGCCTTCTACAATGGGGCTACAGTGTTGGTGGATAAGGAAAGACTGACTGACATCATCTATCTTAACTTGTGCAAAGCATTCAACGCTGTCCTACCTGACATTCTTTTCTCTAAATTCAAAAGATGTGGATTTGTTGGATGGAACACTTGGTGGATAAGGAACTAGTTGGATAGTCACACTCAAAGATTTGTGGTCAATGGCTAAATGTCCAAGTGGAGACCAGTTGAGTGGCATTCCACAGTGATGGGTACGGGGACTTGTGTTTAATGTCTGTCAGAGACATGGACAGTGGAATTGAGTGCACTCCAGCAAGGTTGCTGACAACAGCAAGCTCTGTGGTGTGGTGTCATCGCAAGAGACCTGTGCAGGCACAGATGGGCCTGTGCAAACCTTGTGAAGTTCAGTGAGGCTGAGTATAACATCCTGCACCTGTATTGGGGCAATTCCAAGCACTAATAAAGGCTGGACTGAGAGTATCTCTGAAGAGAAGGACTTGAGGGTGCTGGTGGTTGAGAAGCTCAACATGAGCCAGCAATGTGCACATGCAACCCAGAAAGCCAACTGTATCCTGGGCTGCACTGAAAGAAGTGTGACCAGTAGGTTGAGGGAGGTTGTGATGGTTTCACATGGAGAGGTGTGCAGTGCACCTGGGACCGACTGCCCCAGGGGTGGAGACACAGTCCCACCATTTGCCATGGACTGATTCAGGCTACAGGGCAGAGATGCCACCTATAGATGGGCATGAGACCGAGGGGTGGATTTAACCATGGACATTATTTCCCAGGTTATCCATGACTGTGAAACCTGTGCTGCTATTAAACAGGCAAAAAGATTGAAGCCTCTGTGGTATGGATGTTGGGTAAGTCTGAGTGGGTTACTCCTGCCTCAGGCCAAGACAAACCCATTCGTGGGATTGTCTTCGCTCAAGGTGGGTGATGATGAAAAATGGAGAAATCCAGTGTGTGCCTCAAGGTAATTTAACCTTGGGGAAAAACTAACTTTGTGAGTTGTGTCTTGCAGAAAGATAACCACCAAATAAGAAACAGACCAAACTAAACCAATGCTGGTGTCCAGTGATGAAATGGCCCGGAACCGTGAACCAGTCCTAAAACCAAACCGTGATCGTGACTGAGAAAGAGCCAAAAATGTGAACCGACCTGATGTTGATACCGACCTTCAATGACAAGCCAACAGTTCCAGAAAAACAAATATGGACTATATAAATATACATATAAGCGCGGGATGTAGGCGAACGCAAAATATAGGTGTGACGTAGAAAATAGTATGGAATAAGGGGTGGAGAATGTAATGGTTTGATTTTTAGACTCTCTTTGAACAGCCAGGTTGTGGCTGAGAAGGAACTACATCTCTCAGTATTCCATGTGATTTTCTACGTAGGTCAGGGTATAAATTAGGGAGTCAAACACTCCTCCCTGCCTCTCGACTTCCAGTTCCCGGGTGGGAAAGGTCTGGGGCTGTGTCAGTCTGTGTGTGTGGGAGTCAGGCCAAGTGAAGCCTTGTGGACTCCGAGAGCGGCGTGAATGCCGAATGGTGATTTGCTATCTGAGGAGAGTAATGATTTTTTTCTCTTGCTAGCTTTCTTGCTGTGTTTCTGGATTCTTAATTTCTCTTCGTGGCAGGGGGAGGTTTCTTTCTTTTTGGGGGTCTCTGATTATGTGTATATGGTATTTTAGTTGCATATTAGTGTTAATACATAAGTATATAATCACTTAGTTTTGGTCTGCTCATTTTCAGCATTTTCAGTCCCTTTTCTTTTCTTCTCCCTTTCTCCCTTGGGTTTGTACAGGGGTATGGGGGTGGAAGGAAGGGGGGGGCTGCGGACGCTGTGGGGGTTTTGGGATGCTTTTCACCGAAACCATCACAGGGGTGATTTTTTTTCCCCCTCTACTCCATCCTTGTGAGACCTCACCTGTACTGTGTTCAGTGCTGAAGTTCTCAGCACAGGAAGGACATGGATCTATTAGAGCAAGTCATAAAGGTAGGGTTGGAGGACCTCCCATAAAAGGATAGGCTGCAAGTTGGCCTTGTTTAGCCTTGAGAAGTCTTCAGGGAAAACTTACAGCAGCCTTTCAGTACTTACAGGGGGCCTACAGGAAAGATAAGAAAGGGCTCTTTATCAGTGTAGTGGTAGGATATGAGGAGTAACAGGTTTAGGTTGAAAGAGGATAGCTGTAGATTTGATATCAGGAAGAAATTTTTTCCTGTGAGGGTGGTAAGGCACTGGAACAGGTTACCACCAAAATCATGGATGCCCCATTCCTGAAGGTGTTCAAGGCCATGGATGGGCCTTTGAACAACCTGATCTAGTGGAAGGTGTCCCTGCCCATGGCATGAGGGTTGGAACTAGATGATATTTAAGGTCTGTTCCAAACCAAACCATTCTATGATCTTATGAAATGCCTTTTCACTTATTTTTTTCTGATCTCTTCTCATTGGGTAGGCAGAAACTAATTTTTTAATGCTGTTATAAACTGATGATACATGGAAGGGTATTCCCTTTGTTGCCATCTGAAAGTTGCAAGAAAAAAAAGCTTTTCATAAAACTAAAAATACCCCTGAAGTCTTAATTTATTGACAGCCATTTGTATTAGTGAGCAGAGAAGGCAGGAAAAGTTATTTTGTTACTAGTGGGGGTGGTGGGTTTTTTTTAAGACTTCAATTCAAGAGTTACTTAAATGGCTTCATAAAGGTCCAAAGATGTACTCTGTAGAATATCGGGTGGGTTCTTTTTCACACAGCTGAGTAGCAGGAAGAAATCCATTGTATCAAAACAATGTCAGGATCTAAAGCATTAAACTATTTTTTATCTGTAGTGTGAAATTTTAATAGCCATTTTAAAAGCTATTGTGAAGCACTATTCATATCCTACAAAGGTTAAGTTTTATAGCTTTTTTAAAAATGATGTGTGCTTAGGTTGCAAATACCTTTTGAATTTTCTAGTACTGTCTAAAATGTTAGTGTGGTGAAAGACAACGAATCTGAGTGGACCTTTTCTGACCAATGACCAAAATGATGAAATGATTTTTTATCTTTTTTTCCTCAATAGATAGTATTTTGTTTTCATTATAATAATACTATATATATATTTGAATAGAGGAAATGCATACTGGTATGCAAGTATTTCAAGTGTGCATTGTGCTGTGAATGAAAGTGCTTGAAGCCTCCAAAATCAGTGAAAAAATCATGAGTGAGAAGATCACAGGTATTCACTTACAGACCTGTGAAAGATACGTGGTCTGATCCTTCAACTTCCCTGTTGTACTGAACAGGGACTGTATTGGCCAGTTTTACTTAGTGAATGACTTTAGAATTAGCAAGAGATGAAAAAAGATGCATAACATCTGGCTAGTGAGGAGATATTTGTGTATCTCAGCAGTTCATTGTGTGCTTTCCTTATGAGGATGTGTGCTTGCAGGACTGTTTCCTTAGGATGAGCTGTGACCTTGGACAAAGACAAGAAATTCTAGCTTGTCTTCTATGCTCCTTATGTTGAGAAGTACACAACTTTGACTATAGTAAAGGAGTTTGTTTGTTTGTTTTTAATTTTGTACTTGTGAAATACCAGTTGGATTCTAAGTATTTTTGCCATTTTGGTGTTACATTGTTTTGCTTAGCACATGCATACACAAGATAAACAGAAGAAGCTGAAATTGACAAATACTTAAGGAGCCTGATGGCTTTCATGGGAAGAGTATATTGAAAGTCACAATTCCTGGGGTAGCAGATGCCAGGAAGGGAACTTCTGCAGAACAACTTAAAGGAAATAAAGGGTCTTCCGCTAAGAAGAGGATACAGCCAAGAGCCCAGATGAAGTGCCTCTATACAAATGCATGAAGCTTGGACAACAAATAGGAGCAGCTGGAAGCTACTGTGCTACCAGAAAGTCATGATGTAGTTGCTGTCACTGAAACTTGGTGGAATGAATCCCATGACCAGAGTGTGGCTGTCAATGGCTGCAGGCTGTTCAGAAGGGACAGACTGGGAAGGAGGAGTGGAGGTTTTGCTTTCTATAGCAGGAAATGGGTAAATTATGAAGAGCTGTCATTGAAGAGCAGCCAAAACCAGGTTGGAAGTTTTTGGGTCAGAATAAAAGAACCAATGGGAATCTTGTGGTTGCTGTATACTACAGGTCACCTGAACAAGGAGAGCTAGCCGATGAAGTAGTCTTCCTCCAATAGGAGGCTTCATACCTTCCAGTACCTGAAGTGGGTGTTCAAGAGAGCTGGAGAGGGACTTTTTACATAGGCTTGTAGTGATAGGTCTAGGGGGGAGTGGCTATAAATTGGAAAGGGGAAGACTAGACACAAGAAGGAAATTCTTCACTATGAGGGCAGGGAGGCATGTAACAGGTTGCCCAGGGAAGCTGTGGCTGCCTCATCCCTGGAAGTGCTCAGGGCCAGGGTGGATGGGGCCTTGGGCAGCCTGATCTGGTGAGAGGTTTCCCTGCCTACAGCAGGTGGGTTTGGAATTAAATGACCTTTAAGTTTCCTTCCAACTCAGACCATTCCATGATTCTATGAATTCTGTTAGAAAGAAAAAAAGAAAAGAAAGAAAGAAAAGAGTATGAATGCATATAAGTGGCTCCTGACAACCCTGAGGAACATTGGAGAAGCTGTGACTTAACATGTTTTATGTCACTATTTTGGTGTATCCCAGTAACTACAAGTGGCTTCTGTAAGGCAGTACAAAAACATTTGGCTTCTGAATGCAAATGGTTAAGAGTGAATAAAAATAAACTTATCTACGTGCACAATGCCTGATTTGATTAATGAAATTCTTTTTAAAAGTCTTACCCTCAGAATGTCATCAGTGTTCCTTTAGTAGTCATCATTATCTACCTTGCAGAGTTTATGGCTGTGTGGCTGATGGTGACTGCAGTAAAAGAGAGGGACTTTTTTTTTCTCTCTGAAAATGAGTACATCTAGAATCCAGTGAACTTTGTGGCAGACACCAACAAAGAAACATTTTCTCTTACTTAAAAGCAGCTTTTCTGGCAGAAAAGCCTGACATCTTTTGTCCCCTCTATTGGCCCAAGTCAGATGGGTTGGAGTAAAATATTTGCTTAGTGAGGAGGATGTCACTTGTGACATAGAAATAGGGGAGCAAACTCTCAAACACTGCTGCTGGGCTTCGCACATGAATACGAGCAGCTCCTGCTCCCTTCAACTTTTCTGTCCCAACCTATTAAAAAAAAAAAAATCACAAGCTCTATACAAGTCTTGGATTTAAACTACCCCACCACATGTTAAGAATCCTCCACCAAAACAAAGCAAAAAGTAATCCACAATTCAACCAAGGACTGACTTTCCTAAAAAGAACTGTAATTTTAGTGTAACTACAAAGAACTGTGAACAACCACTTATTTGAACAGGTTCTGTGTTTCTGACAATACATCTGTTCTTTTTGGTGGTACCCATAGTGAAATGCCATTCAACTTCACTTGACTTCAGAACAAACCTGGCAGAGAACTTTATTTGGCTTAACCGTTTGTTTCATAGAACAACCAGGCTGGAAGAGACCCACCAGATCATCACACACACACACACAGAATCACCGGGTTGGAAGAGACCCACTGGATCATCGAGTCCAACCACTCCCACAAAACACTAAACCATGTCCCTCAGGACCCCGTCCACCCGTAACTTAAACACCTCCAGGGAAGGCAAATCAACCACCTCCCTGGGCAGCATATTCCAGTGC
>WAAB01021716.1:0-43705 GCA_013389865.1 Piaya cayana | reverse complement strand
CTCGATGGGTCTCCAATGGGTCTCTTCCAACCTGGTGATTCTATGATTCTAATGTCAACCAATTAAAAGCTGAAGTTCTTCAAATAGTGATTCCTACAGATGCCCACACCAAAGGGCTCTGAGAAGCTTGTTCCCAGCACAGAGCTGAGCAGCCTTTCTTCAGCAGCTTAAAACACTGAGCCAAAACAGCAGTTAAACACCATACTCAAAAACCCCAAACACATAGAATTGCAACTCATACCTCCATTTCTAGCACATGCCCACAGCTCAACAGCGAGTACATGCTTCCCACAAGTCAAAGTGTCTGGTCCACAGAAAACCAGACCTCTCCAGGTCCTACTTAAACCAACATTTCATAGGTGCCTACGTCAGCACTACCCATCCATCCTACTAGTGTTCTGCTTCAGTGACAGGCAGTAGAGCTGTCACAACACAGTATTGTGTGCTTTGACAGTAGCAAGACTAGTTAATGCAATAGCTTAAATAATCCATTATTGCCCTCCCATATAAAGCTGTGAATTTTGTCTGATGTTGTGTGCTCACAGGTCAATATGTTCATCAGGTCCCCAAGAGATGCTTTGGTCTAGTGTTGGAAGCATGCAGAAGTTATGCCATTTTGTATCAGAAAGGGCACCTAAATCAAAAGCAAAATGCATACATCTCTTCCCTTGGCATGCACATACTGGTCTTACTCCTGCTTACAGTGTTATCTCGAAGATTGAAGTCTAAATAGCGTCCTCAGCTGACCAGAAGTCCAATGTTATCATTTGGCAGACTTTCAAAATCAAGAGTTAAACTTGAAACAGAGAAGCAAGGAAGAAATTCCATACAGAATTTGAATGGAAGGCATTTGACCATACATCATGAGGCTAATTTCAGCTTTACATCACCCAAAATATAACAGTATATTTGGGTAAAGATTAAACAGGTAAATGCAGCCTTCCATTTCACAAAACACCATCACAGGCCAAACAACTCCACAGTGACTGTAAGCTTTTAGTAAATGATACTTTGATGGAAGAGAGTTTTATATGGTCAAGACTGCCCATTCAACAGTTACCTAAATGAAAATGCATAGGACAAAATATATCTAAGTAGTAGTTTCATGAATGTATTTTATTTTGAAATATTTTCTCCAGCTCGCCATACTTTTTGTATTTGTACCAACCCTCCCCACCATTTCTTTTCTGCTGTTTTATCACAAATCTTTATGTACAGCAATTTGCATTTTATTTTCCATAGCTCAGTGATCTGCTTATACCTTCTTGGCTTTAAAAAAGAGCAGAAAGACTTGAGATGCTGTGACATATGTAATTGGAAAGAGAAGAGAGAAAGTGATTAACTTAAGTTTGTTGCACTGGAATTTTTGCTCAGGTGCTTTCTGAAGAGTTAAAGTGTGCATTAAGCTAAGCATAATACTTTAGAAAGCACACAATTACTCATAAAGATCTCCTGTGTTCAGCTTTATTTTTTTCCTGTAACAATATTTAGTGCAACTTGCAAACATCAGTAGAGAACACAGAACATAGGAACATTTACACACCCACTTATGGTATTACATTGTCACTTACAAATAACCATAGTAAAACTTTTGAAGGGCAAAACTAAAACAAATGCTCAAAAGAACACAAGAGCAAGAGCAAAGTATAGCAATCAATCTTACACAAGCACATCATGCTTTCACAGTCACCGAGACATTTTCTTGAATGTATTAAGGCAGGCTACTCAGCTGTAAGCACTAAAAAACCCTGAGAACTTCCATGTCAGACTGGGAGAGGCAGAAACATTTGTAGCTATTTATAATTTACAGTAATTCTGCATGTACAATATGCTGGTACAGAGCTTCACTAGCTTAACAGTTTGTTTTAATACAGAAGTGACACATGCAACACAAAGCAGATACTCAGTAACACTGATCTCAGTGGCAGAGTTGCCACCTTATAACAGGACAGATTTAGTTTGCCAGCATTAGAAATTCTCATGAATTTCCCTGTTTACTTAGCATGCTTAATAATAATAAATATACGAAGAGAAATACAAAGTTCTCCCACTATTTGCAATGGTGAAACTTAACTGCCTTGTTTTCATGAGTTATTCCAGTGTGAGGATTCACACTACTACAAAAATCAAGTAAAATACTTCAAGATCAGTTGAAGAAATTAAGATAAACTCTTCCTGGGATTTAAAAACAAACAAACAAACAAACAAAAACAAACAAGCAAGTAAAACCTCAGGAGGCAAGGTGATAAGGGTGATTTGATTTCACTTGACAGAAGCTATACATCATCTAACTTCCACTGAGGACACCACTGTTTACAATAAACAAGCCCTGCAATTTGACATCCAAGTAGTTTTGAAAGAACACTACATTTCATGAAGAAACTACTTTTTCTTCCTGAAGTTTTACAATGACTACCCAAAGGGACATGAGAAACTTCAGTCCCCATCAAATAAAAATCTGGAAAAAACCCAAAATTACAAATCATGTTTTACTAATATAGACAACTTAATTTTAAGAGCTGCTGAAGTGACCTTCCAAGTCATGAGGTGTAATTAGAATGCCCCTCTTTCTCAGCATGTAAATGAATTAAAACAAAAGAAGGTACTAGACAGCTTCCTCAATGCCTAAAACACCCAAAGGTGTTTTTGAAACCATCTGTGAAAGGACATATAATCCATCTTGGAAAAAAAATCTCTTAAGAGGACAATGCAAGAGCACACAATTAGCTGGAAATTGAACATCTTGAGAGCAGCTTGACCTGCCTTTCCATTACCTTGCCTGATGAGGCAAGGTTGTAAGAGAGCTGTACTAAAACAAGAGAATACAACAGCAAGTTTGTTGGGGACTAAAAGGAGAAGAAATGGAAAGGAGGAGGGGAAAAGGTAGTCAAGGCATCAGTTTCTTTGAACTGTTGAAAAGCACAGGAACTCTGAAGCACAGGTATGCTATTAAGGTCAAGCACCTTAAAAGCTGCAGGTCCAACCTTGGCAACAAGTCACCTGGTAGGGGGAAAAAAAGGCTCAGGATGTTGAGAGACAAACCATGCCAGTGCAGAAATCATTGCTGTGGAGTGATGTGCTCTGCTTCACCTAGTTCCAATGCAAAACATAACCTAGCTTGTATTTCCAGTATAAAAATACAGATAACAGTTAACTATAAACAGTACCAGGCATGTAGGAAATAAGTCACACACTATATGAAAATACAGTGATCAGGGTCCACTAGCACCACTACGCTTTCCCCCTCCTTAAAATGTTTCCATTGTACAGTAATAGACACAGCATAGTTTCATTAACTTAGCAAGAATGCACCTGCTCCATCAAAGGCTGTGGAAGTACTAGATGAAGAACGCAATAAAAAAGGGCAGTTTCTTTGCACGCATGTCTTGCTATTAGTGTATTAAAAAAACCAGCTCAAGCATACCCTTATCCCATGTAAAACTACACATTGGACAATAGCGGGTAAAAATTAAATTAATGAACTTTCATAACGGCTCTGACACTCTCCTTGGGCATACAGGTGCATTATTCTCAGAAGGAAAAAAATTCTAGATGAAGCTAAATTTCTCCCCCTCTGGTCATTTTCTCACAACAGATCCCTATTACACATCACATTAATGGTTTAAAGAAAAAAATTCTGTTTCCTCAGTGAGCCCAAAAAATGGAGATAGCATAGTGTCTGAATCACCACCTCTGTTGTATTGCTCTTCTACTCTGTATTTTGAAAAATTTAATTAAAAACAAAATGCTTTATGTTACTGATGTTTAAATTAAAAACAACGTTTTTATAACTGAGAAATTTATAACCAAAAATGGGCTTTAATAATATTCACTACACAGACTCACAAGAGTTTATTTGTAATAAAGGCCTTAATTACAGACTCAATTACTGACAGACATAGATGAAGTACAGTTCTAGATTTTGCACAGCTTATAAAAATGATAAACTAGAAAGCAAGGAAACCATTCCTGGGCTTTATTGCCCAATGCTAGTAAGAGATGGGTTTTTTTTCATAAATAAATGAAAATTAAAAGAGTTCTACAATAGATCTCGTTCCTTATGCTTTGCCTTTCCTCCACCTTTCATGTAACTTTTCCATCTCCACCCCATTTGTCTCATCCAGTAACAGTCCTCCACAGGCTCCTTAATTTCTGTCATTTTAGGCAATGACAGCAATTACTTCCATTGACTTTCTACCTGGCCTGAACTAAGCCAGTCAGTTACCCCTCTCCTAGCCCACCCTGCAGCAACACTGTTTCAGGTGCAGCAGTAGCAGTGTTTGCTACTGGTACAACCCTACCTGGCCAGGGCAAGGAGGTGGTGGTACTGTTGCTGGACTGCAGCAAAATCCAAAGGGCTCCTCTCATATACACATAGGGAAGAGCTGACACTGTTGTCCTGTCCGTACAGGACTTTATGAAAGAGTCTTATCAGTCTCTTACAGCTCTGCATAGCTCAGGAACCTCTGAGCTGGAGTTCAACAAGGCAGCAAAAGAACTAGAAGGAAAACTGCATCACTGACAATGCAGCTGTACAGCACCTCCATAAACGAACTCCTAGCAGAGCCTTACACTCACATAGCTACCATCTTGCCACACCAGTGTGCTGTGCTCATTCAAGGACCCTTGCACAACCCCCCGGGCAGCATGTGGCACCCCAGAAAACCACTGCCAGGAAGAAACTTGCCCTACCCTGTAATGCCCTGCTTACCAAAGAGTTTGTTAAACCATCTATGTGATCTGGATTCTCTGCTGTAAATTGTGCAGGAAGTTGAGACAACTTGAGAAGACTTGCACAATGGAACAGAGAAAAACAGCCCCAGTAAATATGGATATTGACTCCTGAGTGAGAACTGAGACAGTCAGACTAGCAGGGGTTGCTATTCTTAGCACTGCTTCCAGTTAAATAAAGATTTTCTGGTAAATAAAGATATCAAGTGTACCTAGAAAATGCTTTCATTTTCACTGTTACTGCAATGTGCAGCTGGCAGTTGAGTTCTTCAGCGAGGACCTGGGAAGCAAAAGAGCAGCAAGAAAGTTCTCCAGGCTTAGAACAACTGATCATTGCCACAGAGATTCCAATAATGTTATCCACCCCTTATAAAAACAGAGAAACAGGCAACTTTAAATCAATAAAAGAAAGTATCATACTGACAGAAAACATGGTTAACAAGACCCTAACTGATGCCAATGAAATGCTCTTTGATAAACAGGAGGCCAAAATAAACTGTGATTCAGAAACTAACTGATCTATAAAAGCTAGCCTTGAATAAGAAACAACAAATAGTTGTGGAAAATAAAATTAACAGAGTAAGATTTTTATTAATTAAAAGAAAATTTAAAATGAGAAAAATCCCCAGATACAGTAAGCAGTTTCACTAGTTTAGTTGAATAGATAAAAATTATCATAAAAAGAGCAGCACAAATTTCACTCTAAGCAAAATAACTGAGAAATACAAACAAATCAAATATCCTCTTCGTAAATAACGCCTGCCTTTTGGTCTGGCTAGCAATGCAGCTTGATCCAACCATTCCCAATAGCTGCAATTTCAGATATTAGTAACTTTAAAAAACTGAGGATTACACTGCACACAAGACCTTTTGCTAAAAATATTCCAGTGAAAGGAGCTATGCAGAGGTGTGCAAATCTAACAGGATATGCTGCCATCCAGCAGAAAAGCAATAGAAACAAAGACCAGAGAAGCCTCCAGAAACACAATCATAGAAGAGAGTCAATAAGCAAACAACAAAAAGCTAGAACATTTTAACAAAAATAAGGGAGCACTTGATAAGAAGGTAAGTCAAGAATAGGTACATGAAAGCTTGTACGAACAGTGAATGCAGGCTTGAATGAACTAGTAGGACTGGAAGATTGGCAATTTTCTGACACAATGCATTCACAGTCTGTCACCAGCAAGAAATAATGTCAGCATTTAAAGAAATTCGGATTCTTGTTGAGATGGTCAGAGGGAAAGGGAAATAGAAAAAAGTTTTTCTTCACTACCAACCCCCTTACCTGTAAATTCTGACTGATGACGTGGAAAAAACAACCACTAAAGGATGCAAACCTCATTTAAACTCACAAAGCTGAAAGTAAAGTAATATGCACTTCTGCGGGGTGGGGGGAAGAGATTGACCAACAAGAAAGTATACTCCATCACCTTTGTCATTGAATGAATGCAAGTTTTGCTTTGAAACTGAAAGACTTGATCCTCATCTTCCACAAACCAGTTCGAAAGACTTCAGGGAAGAGAAATATTTCTCCCTCATCTCCCTAAAACATGTTGTGTAGAAATGTACTGAGATAACATGTAGGCATTTACTGAAAATTATTACTGCTTCTAACCTTTGCTAACAAGTTCCACGGCTAGGTAATTGATTATAAAAATGAAACTGCATTTACCATTTGCTGAATTCTGATAAGCAGCAGCTATATAATTGACTCTTCCTTTCAGTATGCATCCAACTGCACTGATATGAAAGCCCATATGTGAAGCATTGATATTTTATCTAACAATTCATCTACTTACTTTCCCTCTATGAATGAAGTCTGAACTAAACTTGCAAAAATAATAATAAAAAAAACCTGACTACTTCCGTGTATTCAGTGTTATTACTGGGTAAATTACCCAAACAAAAATGAGATGCAAGGTTATCAGAAGTTACTACTTTTCTAGGAGAGAATTTAGGAGTCAGGAAAAATCATTAGTTATTTTCCCCCAAGTCTCCCAAGCAGATCTGTGTCACAGAAATCTGGCAGATCTGGTAATCCTGTGGTTCTCCTGGCATGACCACTGGAGAGAATACCCAGAGCTCCAACAGGACCAAAAAGGAATGGGCACGCTACTTCCCCAGCTCTGAAGACAGGGACAGACGTCCACCTACCCATCCTCTTTCAATGCCTTTCTCTCAGAAGACACGCATCAAAACTCCAGTCTTTATTTCTTATTCTCTTAAAAGCTGTGTGCTTTCCCTTCTCATTTTTTCTTGTCTCACTTTTTCTTGTTTCAACTTCTGTCCTCATTTTTTTGCTATGTGCTTATGGAAAAATAAAAGCCATCTCACTTTAAGACATATCCTTTATTAAACATGAGGACCAGTGAGGCTCTACCCATTCTCAGTTTTCTCCTTCAACGTCTGCAAAAGGTCTATAATCTCGGAAGCACAGTTCAGTAGACAAATTTCAATTAATTAGCTGTATCAGAGTAGTCTGCTAATATAAACACAGCTCACATCAGCATGTGTGTTCCTGCTAGCATAACAAACAATTCTCCCTCCTTCTTCCTCTCCCTTGCTTTGATTTTGACAGAGCAGTCTGCTCACGTAAGTGCACCCATGCTAGCGCATGGGTTAGTATAGAACCATCAGGGAAACATACATTATATTCTTGAGCAATGCGATCCTCTAATAAAATACTCCCTTTGAAGCATGTAAGATAATTAGCCCCGATTATTCTATCTGATACTTTCTGATGTGTTTCCTCTCTAGACTTTCACAAAATACCCAAAGTGTGTGTTTAATAACCCACAGGGGGAAAAAAGAAGCATCCTCTTATCCTTTACACAGTCTCCTGCTGGCCCAGAGTACAAAGGTCTCCACATGGTCACTCACACAAACAGGTCAAGGCAAGGGACTCTGAATCTTTACCACATTGACTTCTGATGCACTCTAGCTTCCTTCTCAATCTACAACTGATCACTTTTCTTCATGGCTTAATCCTAGACTGGGAAATTCTGCAATAAAACAACTCTGAGGAATTCTTTGAGATGACAGATGAGCCTGCGATTCAAAAGATTCGTGTTGTCACACCTTATAGGCATGGTTAGAGCAAGAAAAAAAAAATAATCCTGTTCAGATCTTCACTCCAATTCCTTCTTTAGCCTGAGCACAAGTTCCACTAGAAAGCATCACACTGATATGTTTATCTGTTGCAAAGAGAACAGGGAACACAGTAATGTTTAATAACTCCTGTTTTCTCCCAGTAAACTTTCGAAAGGTCTTGCCTCCTATCACGATTTTATGCAGGGAGCCAAACTTTTACACGTTTCCATTTACATCAAGTCAATTTTTTAATGAGCTCTTGTAGCCTCTTGCAGCTAGCTGTGGCTTCCTTCACGTACATTTTATAGTCTCCAGTCTGATGAAAATGGATTTCCAGGAATTGGAACAACATAAATGGTCATTATTCACAATAATCTAACAAAATATGCTTTACTGAAAGTTAATATTGAAAGAAATACAAGCTCAAATTAAAACTATTTTGGGAGGGTTTTTTTAGTAGCAGTAACAATGAAGCACTACAATATCTTGTTGAAAAATGGGACACAAACAACACATGAAAGGGACCATAAATGAATTAGTCGATGTTGCAAAATAAACAAGTCATCATCACAGGATTTGATAGTCATGCGTTTAAACATATCCTAATCTCAAAACTAATAAGAAGGCATAACTATAAAAATAGATCTCTCATGTTAAGTCTCATAAAAGTCTCAAAACTGCAAATCTCCTCTAAAGGATTTCCTCACATTTTAATTAACAATCATAAAAATATTGTGATGAGATAATCTTAGTTTATATAGAAGCATTTTCTCCATTTAAAATTACACTCAAGAAAGCTTAGTAAGCTCCATATTCCCTGCTGATAGTCACAAAAAAATTATCCTCTCATATAGTATGTAGATTTTATATACAGAAAAAACATGTGTGTGCAATTTAAAAATACAGGCTTAAAAACGCAGTAAAGTGCTGAACTCATGAAGACTGAACTAGATCAGCTCTCTACCTAAACTGTTACCCTGCTAGCCATGCTGGACAGACATCTTCTGCAAGGAGCAGAAAGATGTTACTCAGGAAGCAAGTATCTAGCACCCTAACAGCCTCCACACCGTCACTTAAGGCTTACCATGTCCTCTTGAGCCCCACTCTGCAAGGGCCCCTGCTACCTTTATTCTGAAGGACGTAATTTTTAGGCTGTTTCTAAATTCTTGAATACTTTTGAAGCTGGGTGTTCAAACACAGGCTGGATCATGGCCCAAAACCACTGTGTTAGCTTAATTTCCAGATTTGAGACTTACCACAATTGTTATGGTAGGTTTACAGTGTTTGTTAACTACCACAGTGTGATGCTCCCTACCTCAGTCATAGACGCAGCATGAAAACGCTCAGACAAAAAAAAAAACAGCTGACAGTTTCAGCTTCAGCAGCAGTGGGTCATACAGCTCTATCTATTACAGTGTTCATATTAAACAACTAATATTACTTTTCTTCAGAACTGGTAAAAGCACACTGTAAGAATATGAGCTGCTTCATTCCAGAGACGAGAGTTTCCTGACCATCTTCAGTGAAAACGCTCAGACTTGTGCATTATTACAGAGAAATTCTGAGAGCTCAACAGGACAGAGATGGATTTTTGGGTAACACAGTGGTTATGCTTAGCACACGACACTTTTCCTGACACATTATCTCATACACCAACCCTCTTACAAGGGCTAGAAAAAGCATTCAGTTCTTCCCCAAATAGAAAGGGGAGGCTGCCCAGAAAGGGTATGGTAATCCAGGCAGTCACCTGCAAGCAGAGGATAGGAAAAGTCCCTGTGGGGAAGCAGACGAGTTCCTCCCAAGGCAGAAAATAACACTGAATTGTATAGCTGACAAAAGGGGAACAAAGAACTGAGTATGGTGGTGTGGCAGTGCAGTCATCCCCATGGAGGACAGCCTTCTAATTATGGCACCTGAAAAGGGTAGAGGCACAGCGACTGCCAAACCCAGGAGAGCACATAGCGATACAGGGTGGGGGGGGGAAAGCAGGCACCACCCATCTTGGAATTTAGGTTTCCCTTGCTCTCTGGTGTCTTTTCTACCTGCTTCTGCTTCTCTCCTTCAAAATACTCTTCAAAGGTTCACCTTAACCCCACCATTTTTCAGTAAGTTCCTACAGAAAGCTTTCTGTTCTCCCTCCACAACTTGTTCCACTCACAAGCAAAAAGTCCAGCTATCCTGCTGCTCTTTCTGTACAGATAGCTTGCCTCCTCCATCAAGGTTTCTGCCTCCACAAGCCTGCTGGCCACTCAAGAGAGAGGTAGCACTGGCTGGCTCTGCAGAGCTGGGTCCATGCCCCTGCTTCCTTCCTCCTGTCACTGTTCACTCGCTAACCCCCAGGCTCTCCACCACAGATGCCACTTCCCATTGAGTCAAATCCTGGGTTCCCCTCAGGTTCCCAAGAAACTCTCAGCCACAAGACATACAAGTTTCACACAGAAATATGCCAGTTACAGCTCCTCCTGGCCATCAGAACAGCTGACCCTCCTGTCCAGGCAGCACCCTCCCACAGGCCTTCCCAAGTGACATTTCATTCTTCCCGGTCTCTGTTGCTAAGACCCCTTTCCATGGTTTACCAATTTTTTTTTTTTATTATTCTCCCCCCCTCCCCCCAAAGGTCTTACAGGTATACCTGGTTCAACATACTGGAAGTATGCGATTTGTTTTTCATTTGTGTACAGCACTCCCTGCAGAAAGGCTGATTTGTGGTTTTGGCCTGATCATTAGTTGCTGACAGCAAACCTCTCTTTCAGCTAGTTCATACGTGTTCCTGTCAAAAACATTTGCTTACAGAGCAGTGGGAGAAAAGTGAACTTTTAAGTAGAAAACCAATCCATCTTCCTTTTCATATTAATACACCCTGTCAAAGATTCAAAGTGCTGCTCTTGCAGTTCAAAATTCTCTAGTTTTTCTTAATTGTTCTCACCTCTAAAGACTTCACTCTCTAAAACCTACAGATCAGAGACAAATATGCCAGTCAATGACACGGGGAACTTTAGCAAACAATATGCTAGCAAAAAATATTTTCCATTTCTTAGTCTGAAATGTTCCTAAATATCTTTTGATGTTCAAGTGCAGTTCATAAATTAAAAACACCCCTATTATGTTATCCTGTTTTATTTAAACCAAAGATGTTACACATTTTTTCTTAAACATCAGATGCTAAAAGAAAAATAACCACTGGGTAAGAATTTCTGTATTACATTTTTGTATCTTTTTCCCCCTCTTCTATCATCTTGAAAGGCCAAGTTTAGACTCCTCCCCAAATAAAACTGCAGAAAAAGCAACAGCTTTTTTCAGTGTGAATCTGCATGCCAATTCACTTCACAGAATTTTAAATATCCACTCACATGTATCATCAGCAGGAAAGACCACACCTGGAGACATAAGAAATACAGCACCTAGAAGACACAGTCACAGGGTTCAGGGCTAAATCACACAGCCACTGAAGGTCCTCAGCTGCTGCAGTTACTGCTGGTGGTGCCCTAAGTCACCAAACACTCAACCTAGACCTCCCCTGTAAAATGGCAGAAGTACCTTCTCAGAGGAATCCCTGCTCCTGCTCCAAGTCCTGGTGGAAGTTGGACCTCTCTGGGCTTTCTGACCTGAGCACATGCTGTTCAGGTTCAGAGCACATGGCAATGCCTGCCCTCCAAGCCTTGCAGGGCAAAGTTTGGCTACCCCCAAAACAGGGAGAGCTTTTTAACATACAATTCATCTGGTACATCTGCAAATGCAATTTGTACAAGGCTAAGCACCACGGACTCACAAGCAGCGTGCTGGCAATAGCAATTACCAGGGATGTGTATCCACTGTAGAAGCAGTTTACATAAAATTTTTTAGCCTTCCCATTGTAGCTAATGCATTACTGGGCAGCCAAAGACTGTGAATCTTCACTATACTGGACATTAAGCTCAAGCAAATGCCACAAGAAACAAAACTCAAATTATTTTTTCCACAACTGGAGTATCAGAGTTTAAGTCACACCACTCAAATCCTCTTACATGAAATGCATACTCAGGTATTTCCACCCTGGCTTAACAACTCAGGAATGCCAACGTGTCCAAGGGAAAAAAAACAATCCACTTTCATAGTGACCTCTCCCAAACCACTGTCAGTCCCAGTTCATAACAGTTTCCTTCTGCCTGCAAACATCACTGTTTGAAAAGCCTGGCATACAGGACCACTTACATTGACCATTGATCACTTTCCTCCATCATGAAATCACACTTAAATAGAAAGCAACAACTCTCAATCCACATCATGTCCTCAGTCTTCCTTGAACAGAAGGAATTAAAGATACAAAGTAATTTTTTTTTTGTTAAAGTTACCATTGTGGAAGACACTAGGAACTTCAGGATAAAACTTCTGTTTTTCTAGTATCTATCTTCCTCTCCTTTCCGAAAAATAGAATAATGATCTGTCTTTAAAGAAAGGAAAAAAACCACAAACCAACAAAACACACCCTCCATTCACATTTTTTGTAAAGTTACAGCAAGAAAATAAAGACCATCCTTGCAATACTCCCCTTAAAGGAGTATTGAAATCACTGATTTTCAATTCACAGGTTCCCTCAAAATTTTTGTAACATGTACCATGATCTGTATAGAACTTCCAGACTATGAACCACCAGCCTCCTCCTACCATTATATAAAAGTCTGTGCTGTACAGTTCACCCCCCAAAAAGTAAACTTAAACTACGGTACATAAAAAGCCTTCTCAGGAGTTAGTCTCCAGTATGCTTACCACCCTATTCTTTCACACTTACATGGAAAGCTTCTCAGAACAATCACCGCTGTTTGCAGATGATGACATCTTGAAGGAAGACTAGCAATGGGTCAAAAAGCAAAAAACAGCAAGTGATTTATGAGCATTCTTGAATTAGAATCCAAATCTAATACAAGGTTCCCCACCATATCAAAAAGGCGAGTTTTTTTGTATGTACTTATGCAAAGCTCTTTCCAAATCAGAAGCTTATAGGTGGTTCTCAGGAGTAACCATTCATGAAATTCTAACAATAATTCATTTCAAGAAGCAGTTTAAACATACTACTACTGCACAGAAAAACTAACAAGCTTTTAGGGTGAACTACCAACTTTAGTCTTCAAAACCATTCCCACATGTAATAAAACTACTGTGAATTCCAGCTGAAAGAGATTCACCTATGTCTCTTCCCTCATGTGCAAGTATCATCGCAACACCCTGCTTCTTTCTGGATAAAGCTTCTGGCAGCTTACACTTAGCCATTCAGCATTCATGAAAGAAACACTGCGTTATTCATTCCTCTGTGCCCTCTGCTGCTGATGTAATGGAAAGAAAGCCAAAGACCATGAACACACTGAATACACTGATGCCCATCCTTCCTTATCACTGCCATACTCGCAGATGGACATAATGGTTAAAAAGTGAGCCACAGTGTGCTTTGCATACCATTCAGCACAAGAGAACATATCAACACTCCTAATATAAGCGGATACTTCTCAGAGTTCAGGGGGTAAGTATGTCTCTAGTAAAAGCAGGGAATTTCTCACCCTTGAGAGAAATACAGACCCTTCCCTTCAAACACAGTGGATAGGAAGTAGCCACCATGGACACTACAGGTGACCAACAGTGAAGAGAGTTTCTGATCTGTCTCTTGAGCTCCATGCTGTCCATGAGTAATTCCAAAGCTCCCCTCACCAAGCTGTACTGCCATGGTGGCTGCAGCAGTGGTCCAAGTCCCCATCTGTGGGATGATTACAGCCAGCAGGCTCTGCAGCCTAATGCTGTAAGCATGCCCCAAAAACTTATTACTAAGTTGTGCTCTAGTTTGAGAACCTAGAATTAACATTAAACAAACTTGACAAAAACCTCAGTCACAAATTAAGTTGGGAAAATTATCCCCTTGCTACCCTTTCAAGCTGTCAAGTGCAAGATGCAAATTTTTTTCCTGATATATATCACCAGTTGTCAGCATGCTTACTTTGCTGGCAGTGTCAAACTTTCCACTTCCCCAATTTGAGAAAGAAAATTTACTCATTGACACAGCACTATGGAATTTGAAGATAATACCCTATCATCTTCTCTATATGCAAGCATTTGTTATACAACTTGATGTGCAGCATCAAGAATGAAGGAATCTATTCAGAATGCTTCTCTCTTCTGGTGCTACACAGCTACAATGAAGTTTCCCCAATTCCTGACTAAATATTCCATTCTTCATCTGCCTTTTTCTATTCCACGTACAGTTCTGTAGGTAAAGGTCATTAAGTTAATCTCTACTCTCCAAAACAACTAGAATAAGCTAACAAAGATACATGATTTTATCTGGATGAATCACAGACCTCACTTTGCTAATTGCATGTTGATTTCTAGAAAATTCCAGGCCAAAAATGGAATAATACCTAGGATAATGCTTTAGCTAATCGACACCAAAATAATTCAGAAACTGCAATTAAAGAACTACATCTCAGAAATAACATTAAGACCTTACAGCTGCATTCAGCCATTTCATTTTCATGACCAGTTTAACCAGGTATTTTCTGCAAACTACCCAGCTCCAGAATCTTACATGAACATGTACTATTCCACCCACAAATAAACTGCATCAACAACCCCCTCTTTTCTTTCTAAAAAAAAGAGCATTAGGAATTCTTCCTGGCCAGCATGGTGAACTCACTTAGCAATGATTTCCTGAAAAATAAATTTTTCCACATTCTAAAACAATAACAAATTAAAAAAAAAAATCAAACCTCACATTAAAAAAAGAAAAGAACAAAAACATGGAATACGTCTATCATAAAATGCTACATTTAACTCTAGCTCTACACAAGCTACATCTAATGTGTTATCCAATATTTAGTGTTGTTATCTCTAGTTAAATTGAAAACAAAAATAGGAAAGAGCAACGTCTGCAGCAAGTCAAATGATAAATAGCAATTGTATAGGATTTTTCTGATCAAAGAAGAATGCAGAGTTCATAAGCTTACTTGATGGCAACCCGATTTAAATTATATTTGGGTTTTTTTCACAATGGGCTGAGGGACTGGTCCTTGACATGACTTTGTAATTAGTTTCAAAGTAGCCTGATGAGAAATGATATTTTTAAAATTAAAGTATACAAGGAAAATATAAACTCCTAGGTATGCAATTTTCAGCCTTCTGTATGTACTTCTCTATCTATTAAAGACATGGAATAGATTAAAAGCATACCAGCACATACCTAAGCTGGCTTTCTTTCACAATAGCACAGAATCCACGTGTTGTTACAGCATAGCATATATATTCCACTTTTCCCTTATGATCCCAGAAGAACTTACTTAAAGAATTGGTTTTCTTAATTAAGGGTCCTACTTAATACATATGATAGGAAGTTTTCATCCATCTTATTGGAAACTTCACATCACCACAATAGTCTATCTAGTGCAATCACGCCCTTATCTTTTTTGTACCTTATTTCATGCAAAGCCACTCTTTGCCCCTTTCATCCCTGGAAAGTACCTTCTTTAATCTCATTTTTTGGTGTGTTTTTCCATGAAGCCCTGTCCAGGCAAGTAAAGGTCATTTATAAACCTCATTCTGTAACATATCCATTCAAAACACGCACAATGCCTTGCTGCAAAATAGAAGTATCTCTAATTGAGTCATCTTTTGGGGTTTGCCTATTATGTGATTTGGATTTGTCCTTCCTTCTCCTTCATACAACAGGAGGCCTATGATGAAAATAAGATGCTTCAGAAACAATGCCTGGCACCACAGAACACTGAGAAGAAACCAAGAATTTTAGCACAACTTTCAAGCTGAGCCAGAGGTCCGGGAAAAGCAGAGAAGTGCTGCTTCTAACAGTAAAGTAGTGGAGCTCCCTCTATTGAATTAGCTGCCGGTATCTCTTCAAGTTTAAGGTGCCAGCTATGGTCAGAATCAACATTCTGTTAAAAAACCAAAACCTTCCAGCCCAGACAGCTGGGGCACACATATCGGGTACACATAGTATAAGAAAGCAAGCTGAGGGAAAGGGAGAGCCGCTACACAGAGCTTCAGGCACATGCCAAAACATTACCAACCTGTGAGGGCTTCAGCCCTGGGGATTTCTGCTGTCCAGGAGACCTGAGATGTTTTAAGATTTGACTGCTGTTTGAATGCTTTCCCTCACGACCAAAACTGTGACCAGTGCCCATGTTTAAGAATGCCAGGAGGTTCTACGGATGGAGCTACCACAGCACAAAATGCAATGTACGAATGCAGTTCAAACATTTGAAGTTCTCCTTCACAATAAGGGGTTAACTATAGAGTACAACCTAATTGAAAGCAGATGATATGGATATATATACACACACTGCTGGAACACACATTAAATCACCAAAAGCACTTTTTGCTCATTATCAAGGGAACAGCTTAGTATTTCTATGGCTACTGAAAGCACTTCAAATGTTTTCTAACCAAACATTACAGAACTGTTCTAACCCTGATAACCTCTAAAATTCATACCCTAAAGCCGCAGGTGCTCCCTCTTGCTCTCTCTGCTGTTTTATCGCTTTCTCCCTGTTTTACCTCACAAGAGAGGCATGTTTCTTATCAAGAAGAAAAATAACAGTTCAGTAGAAGCAGCAGTTGTTTTAAGAAGTAAATATTTATTTGCCTATCTGGGGACCTATATGCACGATAAGGAAAGCAATTTAATGTTAAGATAGGCAGATATTCCTCAAAAGAGGCACCACTTTAGAGCAGTAGATTTACATCCACTAGCGTAAGATCAACTGCAATTCAAGCCATCCTCAATAAAACACACTGAGGAAGAAAAAAGCCAAAACAAAACTGGAAGAGAAAAAAGGGAATTAACTTGATCCAATCGCTGCCAGTGGTCGATTGTCTGCATACTAGTTGTACTGCAATCTCTTCTCTAAAAGATGATATTCATTTTCAAGCATATTAAAGACAGGAACGTACAGCCTTCTTTAATACTTATCCTGTTATTATTAAAGAAAAGATACCTAGATAAAGAAAGCATAGGTCAAAGCCTTGTCTTCAGGGAAGATAACGCTTAATTTCAAATCAAGAGAGCTGTTAATATTCAGTTTTTCCTGGAAAAATTACATTCTGCTCAAGTCAATTCTAATTACCACCATACAACATTTACAGTTCTTGAAAAGTCTCTCACTTGAGCATCAGTGCATGGAAGCATAACTATTTTTCCTGAAAGCAGAGGAACTTGAGAAACCAGCACACTGCAACAGGTCCTCAGTTCTCTTGCAAGCGCAGCCTTAGAGTTTAGATGCATTTTCTAATAAAAAAGGTTTTATTGCCAGAGAAAAAAAACTATAAACTAGCCAACCCAGAGGAACCTTGAGGAGCACTGAACAGAGCCCAAAGATTATGCTTTTCAGATATGACATGATCTCTCTAAAACCAGTAGGTAAAGTCTAGCCCTCTATCAGAGTTTGCAGAAGACCACACTGAAAAAACATGTTACTAGTGACACAAAAAAAGCAGTTTCCACAATCAGCACAGTAGTATTAAAAAAAACCAAACCTCCCACATATGAAACAGCAGTGGAATAACCACTGCAGACCAAACCCTGAGCAAGGTTATCAGAGACCATCGTGCTTGTAGTTATGCAGTGCAGGTCACAAAAAGGGGAGACCGAGTACTGATTAGCTAGTGTTAGCGTTACAAATTATGGTTCCTAACCAGTTAGCACATTCAGTTTCTCAAAGTATATGTAGGTAGGCCTGCCTCCTCTGCAGTCTGTTTCCTACTCTGCAATCTACTTCTGCTTCACTCAACCAGTCCAAAAGCACCTTGACACAAAATACTCTCCAGAAAGACTCTGTGGTAGGAACTCAAGAAAAGCCCATGGTGGTGTGATGTGGTATGACTGGCCAACACATTAAAGATATTGTCACTACAGTAATGCTTGTTTTCATACAAGGTACTTCTGCACAATATGTAATCAAATATAACATTATGGAAATCTGCAATGGGCACTCTCTGAGCTTAAGACTATAAATCCCACTACAGAACAAGGACATACGTAAAAAAAAAAACAGAGAAGATACGTTTATCCTGATCACACAGATGTAATCTGCTTTGTGGAAAATAATTAATGCAGTTTTCTTTATTTTCCTCCTGCTGTGTCATCTCATGTGAATATTTAGAGAATCAGTTTCCCAAAACTTCCTGCTGGAAATAAGCCAACAAATAGCTTAACTTATACTACAAAGACAGATGAAACTGTCTATCCTGGGTTTACACATTAGCACCCTAGGTTACTTTCAGGAAGGAGAATGGATGGTACTCTAAGGAAGGGTATTACTCTTACACAGGCTGGAAAGTGGAAATAAGATATCTTGGAATTAAATATGACTTACAACAGAGATATTTATTTCAGGAACATAACAACATATATTTTCCTCCAGTAAAAATCAATGGGCTGAAATTTCTGAGATTTACAGACCTGGATGATTTCTGTTGTTGCCCTCTGCCTTATAAGAAGTGCTAGAAACCCAGTAGGGAAGGGACAGCACAAGAAGAAAAATAATTTCTGTTGTGAGATTTTCCTAGCATATCCAAACTAAAAAAAATATTACACAAAAAGCCCAACAACTTTTAAAACATATTAAATGCTTCACAAAGCAAGTGATTTAAAAATGTACAGCTTGCTTAAAATTGAGTGTGGCTTTGCTACCTGTGTATTAGACCACAGACACACAGCATATCAAAATATAGTCCAAACGTTTCCTGGCTTAGAAACAAACATACGAACTTCAGATCTTAATACAGAAAACTAGTTTCCCTAGATCAATGTCATGCCAGATAGAGGAGGAGAAAACCACAGTCTGGAGTGAAAACACTGTCATGTGAATGAGAAGACTACATATTACAGTTTTACTACCCTTACACAATATAGCAATATGTGACAAGTCTTCAGAAATGAAACATAGTAGGAGATACTCTGAGCTTCTTTGCTACAACTCACCAGAAAGTAGAGGGGAGGGAGAAGCTTCACAAAGGTCATGATTAACCACAAATTAAAAAGTGGACTTCCTCTTCATATACAGTCATTTACTCTAGAAAAGTACAGTTTTAATTGGTGCTCTCATTTAAGCTGACCTAAAGTTAGTCTCTCCTAGTACCAAATGTGGAATTGGACCACCTTTTTTCTTTTCTTTTTTAAGGGCTATGTTCCTAGAGAGTTTATTCCGTGAAGAAAGTAATTCAAGATTTCTCATAGGGATCCCCAGTCAGCTTGAATATAGCTGGCGAGATCTACAGTTGATGCACATCAACTTTGAATATGCTTTTAATAGCTCATCTTTTGTTTTCCATAGGCAAACCCAAAGTCGAACTCCCAAATGCCAAGCACTGTGATAAAAGTAATATATCCAGAATTTGTTGCAGAAGATAGAAAATTAGCTATCATCTAAACCTGCTGAGATAGTAAGGAGAAGTAAGTGTGAAGCATACAGTAATATCAAGACCTTTTTACAGGTACTTCTATATTTAAGTATCTTTTATACTCTGCAAAATAAACTGAGAACTACAGGCTTGAACCTTCTATTAGGCTTTCCAGGCATTTTCAGAAACGCAGGGAGAGTTTCTAACCTGAGGAGAGGCTGGTTACTCCCTACATATATTTGCTTACACAGTGAGCTTGAGCTTCTCCTTGAAGGACAAGGAAGAAATGAAGAGCAGAAAAAAGCCTAGGCAAATGGTTTTACCTCCAGCCTATTTAGATCAGAAGTGATCAAGTTCTATCTTTTTATAAACCTCCATCAACATAACCCTTGAGATAAAATATGTTATGATTGCAGGTTCCCTTCAATGGGAAAATGCAGACAGTCACACAACCAGTGAGATAATTTCCTATTTACTGGGATAAATCTCTCCACAGGGTACATGTCTTGCCTCTTAGAAGCCAAAGCGTTCCTCTCTCTGGATACTCCACATGCCTTGAAGATTCCATAAAATAAACAATATTTCCTAGAGGACTTTTCAACATCCCAGACACCGGTGTTCTTTGTAACCTGCCACCGGGGCTGACACTTTTTACATCTTACAGTGATTACACACCCTATTTGCAAAAGCAAAACCTTAGCAGAGCAACCCGACACATCGTGCGTGGTTCCAACGTCACTTTTGGTTCTGTTAGGTGCTTTTTTTAATTATTATTATTCTAATTGAAATTAGCGTAAGGCTGCCAAAGCACTTTTGCTGTAGCTCATTTTCTACTTAACTAGAGCTTGTACAAAACAAAGATGAATACGCCTAGTGAAAGAGGTCTGCTCTTCTGTCTCGGTGGGAACGCACCGCCTGTAAATGGTTAACCGGAGAGCACGTAACACCAAGGAACGAAAAACCACGAACTCCAGCGCTTGCACAGACCCTTCTCCGCTGCAAAAGGAGGCACGTAAAGGCAAAGCCCTTTTCTTAAAGCAATGCAAAATGTCACCACAGGCTGACGCTCTTTCTACAAGAATAACGAGGCGCTCTACGCGTCGAATGCGGAACTCCTCACTTCACAGCTTTCTCCCTCGGACTTCAGCTCCACGCTCAATATTTACAAAATAAAGCCTACAAACACCTCACGGCCAAGATATTCCCAGAACAATTAGAGCGTTTAAGAGAGCCCCGCGCCTCTCCCCGCTCCCACAGAGCCTCGAGAGCGCTCGACACGGAGAGGACCGGGACCGAAGTTCCCCGCCAGAGCCCGGAGCATCCTCGCCCCGCGCCGTCCCGGGCGACAGCGGGGACGCTCCCCGGGCACCAGCCCCGGCCGAGAGCGAGAAGCGGGGAGGCGGGCGCGGCCCCGGGCGGCCCCGACGGGCGTGGGGAAGGCGAGAGGGAGGCGGCCGGGGCTGCGAGGTCGGGGGACGCTCGTGGGAAGAAGGCGACGCGTCCCTCCCGCGCGCCCCTCGCCCGCTCGCCTCCCGGCGACAACGTATCAAGACCTTTTTACAGGTACTTCCCGCGGGGGAAAGCGACGCCCCCGCCGAGCCCGCCGGGGCAGCTCCTGCGGCGCCCGCCCGGCCTCCCCGGGGCGGCGGCGGGAGGGGACGCGGAGGGCGGCGGCGGCCGGTCGCGACCCGCGGCAGGTGCCGGGACGGGCGCTCACCTGGCGGCAGGCAGAGGGCTGCGAGCAGCAGGCAGAGCAGCGGGCGGCGGCAGGAGGAGCGGGCGGCGGCGGGGGGCTCCATCATCCCGCCTGCCCGCGGCGGGACCGGGAGAGGACGGAGGGGAAGGAGGGAGGCGGCGGAGCGCCCGGGGAGAGGCTCTTCCCTCTCGGAAGCGCGGCGGCGGTTCCCTCTCCTCCTCCGAGGCCGGGCGGAGGCGGCGGGCGGCGATTCCCCGAGAAGAGCGGTAACTTCCCCGGAGCGCGGGCGGCTGCTCTCTCCCTTCCCGAGCGAGAGGAGCGACTCCGCGCCCGAGCGGCCGGCGGCTTCCCTCTGGCAGCCGAGCGGCGCTCCAGGACTGGGAGCTGCGGCGGGGGAGGCGGAGCCGAGCGGCGGCGGCGCTGGCCCGGCCCCCCCCGAGCCTCCCCCCGGCCCCCGCCCCGCCGCTCCGGGCGGGGGAAGCCCCGCGGGCAGCCCGGGCCGCGCAGCCGGCGGGAGGTGACCCCCCCAGCCCCGGCCTGGGGAGGGATGGGCCGCTGCGCCGGCACCGCTGGGCGGCGGCGGCTCTGGGGAAAGTGAGGGGGCCCTTCGCCCACCCCCTCCCTTTGCATCTGCTCGGGGTGCGGGCTGCTTCTCCAGGTGTGCGCTCAGGATGCATGTTGGATGCCATCATCCCAACCCAAAAGCTAAAAAAGAAAAAGAAAATCCACCCAAATTAATGACAATACCCATATTTTTTAGGTCCTGTGTTATGCTCTCCCCTAGCCNTTCCTCCTTTTGCATCTGCTCAGGGCGCGGGAGCTCTTCGCCTACCGCTTCTTCTGCATCTGCTCGGGATANAGAACCAAAGATGATAAACAGTTTAATCCGATTAAACTAATTTAGCCAAAGGATTGGGTAAAGCGAAGGGAAAGGAGCTCGCAACGCTCGGTTGCACGGAGAAATGCACTGAAGGGCAAAGGAGGGATCACTCGGCACTTCTGGAAGTCGGCCGGCCTAAAGGTCAAACAGGTTGCTCGTCGAAGTAATGTTATCCAGAAATGGTGCTTTCATGCGCAGCGCTTGGCGGTTGCAGTCTGAGTAAGCGGTGCTGTTTCACAGCGAGAGGACTAAGCACCCTGAGATCACACAGCAAGTTTCTCGGCGAGCAGTGCGGTGTGATCAACATGTAGCTGATGCTGTCATAGGAAGTGAGGCTGATGTCCAAAATCTGAAAATATGAATAATGCATATCATACGGTCTCTCCAGAGGGACTTTTCTGGTAGTGAAATCTAAAGTGTCAAGTTCTTTATCTTGCTTCACCATGTGATGTTGTGAATTCTTAGACGGGAGCTTCCCCAGAACTCCTGGAAATCAAAGGCAAATTTAACCAGTCTGTTCTGCAAATATATTTGCTATTCTCAAAACTGTTTTCATGATGACTAACAGCTAGAGCTCTTAAACACAATCATGATAGGGAGTAGGTTTAGACTACACAGCTTATGTATTTTTCATTATGTATCATGCTTGTTTTCTGTAAAGTGAAGGATATTTTGCTTTAAGAACTTTAAAGCATTATCTTCAATTTAAAAGGTCCTTCTGTTTGTCCACATTACTATATTATTCTTATTGTGGAAGGCATGCTCTCCAATCAGTTTTAAAAATATCTTGGTTTCTGGGCTTACTGCTTGGCATACCTGTGTCATCCTTTCTTTTTCTCAGCAGATTTCTTTATATGGGCATATTACTAAGCAGACTCAAAAAAACCCCCCTACTTGTAAGATGAATAATCTTTTTGTCTTCATGTTGAGGCCAATTAGTATTTTCCTTTCAGTATATTTTTTTCTTGCATGTTTAAAAAGCAGCAGAGTCCTCGTTAGTAGGGATATTTAACATTTTTATTGCTGTAGAGACTGTGAGCCCCTCAAAAGCTTGAGAGAGGCATTTTGTAGAATTGCATTGAAATGACCACCTAATCCAGTTCAAAGGTGTATTCCTACAGTGTTTTTTAACTTCTAGTGCTTTTAATATTATGTGCTGGTTTTGCCACAACTTGGGCTCCATTATAACTTAATGGCCTAATCCTGCCTTCTTTATTGATGTAGGCAAACCTGTTGAATCTAATAGGTTGTGACTGGGAGAAAAGACAGAATTCAAACTCTAAAAATTATCTAAATGCAAGCAAACATAAAAGAGGAAAGGGCTTATGGACCTGAACTCACAGGTGTTCTTAGTATATGTTTTGTTTTAACCTGGCAATGTCTAAATACAAATAGATAGTTTGCAGTGGTTTAGGGAATTAAATAATGGCCAGTCATCTTGTTTTAAAAGCAGTTTATTAACTGTTCCTCATTTGCATCAAAATAATGAGTGATACGTATTTTTTGTCAGTGGGAATGGGGCTGAAGAAGTCTTTGTGAATATTGCAAATAATTTCCAACAGCATGGTACAGAGACTAAAAAAAGGCAGGCTACAGAACTATGCATTTTGAACAAGCAAAACATACGGAATCATTTTGTAATTTATGCTTAAGACAGTATTCAGAAAAATTATTCAATGAGTGTCTTGTTCTCATATCAATACTGGGTGCATTGTTAGAAGTCTGTAAGAAATACGACAAATGTGGAAGATTACATTAAGGATATAATGCTTAAATCAATAGAAGGGTTTATTTAGGGTCTCCCTCACTCCTTTGTAATTTCTCTTCAAAGCTTTTTCTACCTTTCTATTGAAAGGAGTTCTTTGAATTCTGAGTAAGTAGAAAACATGTCCAACTCAGATTACTCAAATATTTTGATAACTTCACAGGAATTTTAATGTGATTAGAAATTGTCAAGATAATTATTAAAGATATCTTTATATGCTATGTAATTTCAACTGTCCTTAATTCTGGAATTTGTAATTAATTCCTTCAATGTCTTTTAGAATATAGATTTGGGTTTTTTATAGAGTATTTTCTTGTGACATGCCCCTCTTCCAGCTAAAGTTAATGGGAGTATGAGTAAGTTGCTGATCTGTTGGGAAAGCAGCAACTGCCTGGCTTTAAAGTCCAAAATAAACATTTATTTTGAAGAACTTAAAACATTCACTAGTGCATTGAAAAAAATGTAGGAAATAACTCTGTGTTTGAAAAGCACTACTACTAAAAAAAATCTTTGATAAATGCTTATTATTATCAAGTAATAAATTTTCTGTTTATATGACAAAGTGGATTATAATTTTAATCCATTAATAATTGTTGTGCATCATAACAAAGAGTTTTGGTTAAATTAAAATATAATATCCTATTTACAGTAGTTGCATGGAATAGTTACTTCGGAAGCAAATTTCTAGCAAGAATAGTAGACAATACTGTTTAATAGAGCACTGTTCAACACTCCTGGTAGTTTAATTTGTTGTTAGTAGTGAGTGAAGAAGCTTTAGTCTTGGAGGATAGTTAATATTTTGTCAGTGAAACTGTGCATGCTCTTTTGGCTCAGCATTTGGTAGTACAGTCTCAAATTGGAAGCCTTGTGTTGTGGAAAATGGACGTGATTTGTAAGGCAACTATTGAACACAACATCCAATTTTGTATTTGTGTAAATCTGGTACTGTTAGTTTAGCTGGATACTGTTAAGTTAAAGGTGTTAATTCAGAAAATACTTGCATGGGTATAGATTCTTGTAATTTGTGCTGATACTCATTGCAACATTATTTTAACATCAAGGATTAAGACTGAATGGAATCCTTATTGCCAGTTACAACATTGCTGAAGGAATTGTTAGTGAATCACTGGGGACTTGAGCCATGTTTTTATGGCACTGGGAAATCCACAAGGTTCTTCCAGCTCCCTTAGGCACTTGAATACCTTTAACCACCGGGCTCTGCACATCTGAGCCAAAGTGTGATGAGGTCAAGTGGAGTCTTCCGCTGACTTTGCTTGATTAAATTACAAGCCGTGGCAGAATACTCGTGTTTGTCAGGAATTATCTTGCATTGCTCAGTATCAGCACATAAGAATAACTAGTAGCAAAGCGTTTCTGAATTAGATCAACTGTCTATGGTAGAGTGTCTCTAGATTGTAAGGTATTTGCAACAGAACATGCAGGACACAAATAGAAAATGGTTAAAAATCAAATGTGAGCTAAAAATGAACTGCTACCAATAGTAGCAAAGAAGAAAACCTACTTACTGAGGTTTCTGCAGCTGTCTGCAAATTTGGCTGTCTCTGGTTTAAGTAAATAAGACCCATATAGCTGGAATAAATAAACAGTCCCCCAAAACTGCAGTGGAAGAATACCTGGAACCTGTATTTCCAGTATTTCTTGACTGCAAAAATGATCCTACACAAAAAAATCAGCAAATGCCTGCCAGTGTTGTTTTATAGTCATCAGCATAGCAACTAGGTTCTTGAAAGTAACTTATTTTCCTACTACCCATGTCCAATGCACCTGTTTGGTACATAATTTAACTAAGGACCAGTACTGTACAAACATTCATTAAAATGACATTACACTTGCATTATGTATGAAATACCCAGAATGCCTTTGGGTGAGACAAAATTTTCATAAAATGTGAGTGGAAGATGGGAGGAGGGAGTTTGAAGGTTAGATGGTGGGTACTGTCTTTGAAAGTTTATGATCTGCCTTAACAAACAAACAAACAAACAAACCAACCAACAAACGTATTAGACTAGTCTTATGGACAAAAAGTACAAAAGCCACAGCAGATTGCCATGGTAACTGAGAAATGCAGAAAGAGCAAAATCAATCCTGTCCTTTAGTTTGGACCAATTTGTATCAACTGCTGGCCACCTGCTTGCCTTTTGTGAAGACTCAGTTGCCTTTTCCTCTGTCTTTTTAAAAAACAGGTTTCAGGCACATAAAAGTGAGCAGTTTTCAGAGTTCGGGACCCTTTTATCATTATGAAATCTGCATTTGAGGATAAAGAATTGGGGGTTTGTATGAAAATCTGGTGGAAAACAAAATGGCAGAGTGTGAAGATTAGCACTGATGATATATTGGAGATGTAAAACACCTGTAAAGGAAAGAATGAGATTGTTAAGCCTGCTAAAATTATTACTTTGTTTCTCCCTTTCTCATCACCCAGAAGACAAAGTTCTTTGACTTTTTGTGCTTTCTAGTCCTTGGTGGCACTGTAGCAGGAAAACACATTAATAGTATAGGAACTGACTGCCCCCGCCCCATAATGAGGAGTATCCTTGACAAGACATGACACATTCTGTCAGAAAACACCCTGCAAGCATTTCTGCAACATCTGGCTTGCAATGTTGGCATGTTGTGAAGAAGCAAGAAAGAGCATAGCATCATGTGGTTTACAAGGATTTTGATGGGTTCCATTGCTCTGTTTGGTGACTTTGGCCATCTGACAATTACCGACAGCTGATCCGCCTGCATGCAAGCTGGACTTCCATGTGTCTTAAGTGGTGTGGAGCACAGTTCTCAGAAGGACTCAGGCAACACCTGACATGTGAAGCTGTTTCTTGGGCTGAAGAGCCTTTCCTCAGAGCTGTTCCTAATGGAGTGAAGTGCAGTTGGTCTTGGCGTCAGCCTTGCCTGGAAGCATCTCCCTGTCTGTTCCATTAGTGTTGCTTGCAGCTAAGAGTTGGACTAACTTGGTTCTGGGCATAATCTGGGCCAGCTATCAAATTTGGGCCTTTCTTGCCTGGTTCTACCCATACTACCAGTATAAGTACAGACAGTAATGTCGCAGAGCAACAGAGGAGACTGGAGGCCCTTTTTGGTCATCATTCTGCTTTTATCTTTGCTACTGTGCAGTCAGGGAGGAAGCAATCCAAAATCATTTTGGGTTTGTGGGATGTCAGATAAGCTGGTCTTGGAGTTAGTGCTGGAACAGCAGTAGGAGTACTGTAACAGCTTCTGGAGTGTGGGATGGGGGGTGAGTTGGGGATCTTGAAGTATCAAGAAGTGAGTCGGTCTTTCCTCATGGAGAGCCCTTGCTAGAGTGCTTGGGAGCAGCAATCCCACAGATCAGCAATGGGTATGGCCACAGGTACACACTCCTGTGTCAACAACAGAAGACCATTTAAATGTGACTGTTTTCAAAATTAATTTTAACTTCCTTTTTTTATGGAAAAGGTGCTCTGTCTGGTTTGGATGAAAAATTTCAGATTCTTACTTGGATCAGTGATTTCTGCACAAGCTATGTAAATTTAAAAACCATCTCGATCAAATCTCATCAGAAAACTGGTACTGAGCAATTTTTCATCTGAGGGTCTCACACTGATTGAGTCTCAAATCATGACATCTTTGTAAGAAAGATACTCAAATAGGTTTCACTTACATCCCACCTTTCATTTGAGGAACTCAGATAGTACTGAAAGCTTTAAGTGCTTGGCAGCATTTATAACCATAGGATCTTAGAATGGTTTGGGTTGGAAGGAACCTTAAAGATCACCTAGTTCCAACCCGCTTTGAATGGGCAGGAACACATATGTCACAGCATGTGACATTAGAGAAGATACTGAACCCTAGAGAGATGAACAGATTTACCCAGACCTATGTAAAAAAAAAGCAGTGGTGATCTAAGGTCAAAATTCAGAGTTCCTGAGTTTCCATTCTCAATCCTGTAACTAAAACCACTGTCTGTTTGTATCTGTGTTAGATAGAGAAAGGTAATAAAAACAAATTTAAAGATCGGGCTGTCAAATCAGTGAAATTCACCTGCCTGTAGTAGTTGGTGTGGTAGTGTTTAATTTTCAAACCTAGCCAAGGTGAGGAAAGTGGAGATAACTCTTTCAGAGCAGTCATACATCAAAGGATTTTGCAGATGTTCTCCTTTTCATTATGAAAACAAGAATGAGAGGAAGGATGGAAATAATTTAAATGTATTTGATAGAAAGTTTGGAAGGTAAGATGTGGAAGGAGGGAAATGGAGTCTAGTCTATAGCTCACTCTGAGCAGTATACAATCGCCATGTCCATGGGAGAAAGGAAGAAGACAGTTCTGTACTTCCATCCCATCTCCACATTATTCTTAGCTATGATAAAGATGAAAGCATGAAACGACTTATCTTAAGATAAGAGGAGCAAGGTCTAAGGGTAAAAATCTGAAAAGGAAAGCAGGAGAAATGGAACAAAAAAAGTAAAGATAAACTTAGAAAAATACATATTTTTTAAGGGCTCCTTATTGCCACTTATTCTCAAAGTGTGTCAGCATTTTTACATTATAAATAGTACAGTTGATACAAGTGGGATTCTTGTCAAGATATAATTTGATAGCATTGGAAAACTAGGTGACAAGAGAAATCTGACTTTGCATTTGATCATCCTAAGTGGAGACAAAGTGATTTTAGGTCTGCTTGTGGCTGAAAAAAACAGTGCAATTTAGAGCAATTGATAGGTCTCTGTGTGGAAAATAGACAGGACAGCAGATAGCTTAGAGCTTTTCAAGGCTACTTAAGGTTTACTTAAGCCAAAGGATATCTGTTACTCCTTCTTCAACAGCAGTTTTCTTCCCTTTTTGTCTAGGGTGAAGCAAAGAATCTGGATCATGCATTGGAAGACAGATGAGTTAGTCTTGAGTAGTGCCGGTGTATTTGCTGTACCGCACTGCAGGGTTCAGCTCTTTGAAAGTACTGCTTCTCTGAACAATGTAGCAAAATAAGAATTGAAAAGGAGGAAATAAAATATAAAAAAGAGGTAGTACGTGACTCTCTGCTTTGCAATGCTAGCATATTGGATTCTGTACTTCTCAAACCTGTGCAGCTTCCTTGTGTGACAGGTATTACTTCAGACACTACTTATCAGGTTTTCCTCAAGTTCTTCACAGTAGCAGCAGACCTTCTCATGCTGCATGCTTTTTAACATGAGTAGCTTTCATTCATTAACTTGGAGGAGAGGGTCAGCAGGAAATCAATGATGCTTTTTTTTATCCAACCACATGCAGAACCATTAAAATGAATCCACTGACTACGTTCCAGCATTGCAATTTCTTCCTTGCAACCTTTATTGCAGCGTGTCTGCCCCTGATTGTGCTACATCAGCACTTGCAGATTAGAAAGAGCAATTTCTAAGTAAATGAAAGGAGTACCTTCTTCCCTGTCTGATGGCTACCTGGGGAAGGCTACCTAGGGCCTTCTTCAAGGGACAAAAAGGCTGTTGGTTGATCTCACAGTCCTCAGAACCACATTGTTGTCAAATCCTTGGAAAAGTGTTTTTGATTCTCTGTCCTTTAACTGGATACCTGTGCCAAGGCTAAATTTGAAAACTGTTTTTCATATGCTTGAGGACTGAAAGGCTTTTAAGACCAGACTGTTTGGGTTCCAGCACAACTTAGAGGGCAACTGTTGAATATCTCCCTTACATATGCAGTACTCATTCCTCAGAGGTAAAATTAGCCCTTGATAAGAAGAATTCAGTGAATAAAAAGTATTTTTTTTATCAAACCAATAGAAAGGTACTAATATAATTGAAGGTGAGGAGCAATAGGTCATGGAATTTGAGATTCAGCCATGTGTTATATAATGATTATAATATAACACTAATGTTGTATTAGAACAAAAGACTCTGAAGTGCTTAGACTCTCTTTAAATAGCTCTGCTATTCCCAAGTGAGGAAGACCTCCTGCTACAGGGAGTTTACAGATTAAGTAGACAAGATGAGCAAAGGGTAGTTTCAAGGAAAAGAAAAACGTTATTCTTGTTTTACAAATGGGGCGATGAAGTATTATGAGATTGACATGATTCTCTGGAGAAGGAAGTTTTTAAACTCAGATGGCCCTAAAGTCTGCATTTTTGCATATGTCAAAATTCAAAGGAAAGATATTCTATAAAAATTTGCAGAAGAGTTCATCCTTGAAAAAGAAGAAAATGGTAGGATCTGTCTAGAAAAAAAATTTAAGACATTGCCAATCTACTATAGCAAAGATTTCAGAATTAAATAAAAGTGCATCTACGTTAAAGTATTGCCAATAATGTATAATTCTGGATATAGGGGGAACTAAAACACTCCATAGTGGCTAACTCTGTATTGGGTCTTTAATCAGCCATCGCTGTTACTGTGCACTTTGGTTTATCACTGGCAAAATGATAGGGCATTACTTCTGTTTTTGTTGTTTTATAGCTAGTCTGCAAGCACTGATGTGGAAGTGGGTTTAACTACATTAATACGTTCCTTGTGTTTATCTTGAAATGTTGCTTACATATCCTGAAGACAGTTGGACCTTGCATTTGATGATGAAAACTTAAGTGCAGTTTCTGATGTAGGTAGGGGGGTTGTAACTAGATGATCTTTAAGGTCCCTCCTAACCCAAACTATTCTATGATTCTATGATTCTAATCTTCGTTCAATTTAATAGTTTACAGCATTCTGCACATTACATTTTTGCATTAAAAGAAAAAAACAGTTGTAGAAAAAATAAAATCAAACCTGAAGAACTATTTCATTGGCAGAAATTAAAGTAGAAGATGCATTTTCATTAAAATGACATTTTCAATATCTTCAAGAAACTGTGAAGACATTATTTGGGAAGAATATGGCACTGAGCATATTGGCAGAAAATATAAGCACAGATTAACAGATTAGGGGCCACTGTTGAGTCACGTCCTAGGAGGTAATACCAATGGGTGGTGCCTCCTTGTTAAAGACGCTAACTGGAGTGGCTGCCCCTTGTGTTTGCAGTGGCTAAAATAATCACTGCAATTGTAGAAGCAGTGCTGCAGTGGCTTTTTTTTCTTACAGAGGACTGAAAGTTCCTGATAATGGTGAATAACTAATAAACATATTTTGCCAATTTTGTTTAGTAGCACTCTGCAACTCAAAGATTGAAAGGCAGTTGTTATCATCTATCTCAGGATCAGGTTGTACAAGAGGTAGCACATAGTTGTTTCAAGGTCAGATTCACATTCTGTCTGTATGTGTGAAACAGTTCTTTGCTGGGGATGACAGTGAAAAGAATTCAAACTTTCCTGGTACAAATGTTCTGTAAAACAGCAGTTATTAACAAGAAAGGGAATTTTTCTGAGAACAGATTTATCAAGATCTTTCTGCTTGCATTTGAACTAACATTTTTAGTCTATGACATTTTAGAGAGGGCAATTTATTCCCTTGATTCTGCTACCAAGAGTTCAGATACATTTTTACACTTGTTGCTCACCCTGTTCTCCCATTGTTGAAGACACCTGTGTCTCATACCGACAAAATGTTCCTCCTGCATCCCCTTATTTCTTTTACTGTTCTCTGCCACCCTCAGTCCATATATCTGTCTATTTTGTGGTTCCCTTGGACTTAAAGTCATTTGTCTTAGCCCACAGGCACATTTCTACCTATCTTCTTATCTGCAGCCCAGCAACCTTAAACCTGCCAGTCAGTTCTTCTCCCCACTCTTTACTGTGCATCTTCCTCTGGCTGTTGCCATGAGCAAGAACCCCTTAACTTTGATTTTCATTTCATCCTCACTGGATGCTGAGCTCAGCATCATCAGTTTCTCCAGTTACTTGTAAATTCTCCTATAGTCTTGTACTTATTTTGGCTGGAATAGAGTTAATTTTCTTCATAGTAGACCCTATGGTGCTGTGTTTTGGATATGTGAGGAAAACTGCTGATAACAGAGGGCTGGTTTTGATCTTACTGAGTAGTGCTTAACATATGTCCAGGTCTTTTCTGCTTCTTACACTGAAGAAGTAGGCGAGTAGGCTATGGGTGCACAAGGTGCAGGGAGGGAGCACAGCCAGAACAGCTGACCCCAACTGAGCAAAGGGATATTTCAGATCAGATGACAGCACACTCAGCAATAAAAGCTGGGGAAGGAAAGAAAAGAGGGGACATTTGGAGTTATGGCGTTTGTCTGCCCAAGTCACCATTATGTGTGATGGATCTCTGCTTTCCTGAGGATGGCAGAACAGCTGCCTACCCTGGGAAGGGGTGAAGGAATTACTTATTTTGTTTTGCTTGTGCATACGACTTTTGCTTTACCTATTAAACTATCTTTTTTTCAACCCACAAGTTTTTGTACTTCTACTCTTGCAATTCTCTCCCCCATCCCAATGAAGGGAATGAGCAAGCAGCTGGAAGGAGGGTGGGAGGGCGGTGGCATGATTTCCAAGGCTAAACCAAAACAAGTCTTATTCCTTCCAGAATATCTTCTGGCCCACTGTTTGATTTTCCTTTCTGTTTTGGACTTCTTTTTATTCTTTCCATACTAGAAGGTGCTGACTAGTCAACACAAGTAAACAGGCTTATTATGGCTTTATTAACAGATAATGACACACACAAGACAGCAGTCATGCCACATATTCAGCAACAGAATTTTATATTCAGTATGTACTCAAAGATATGAAGTTGCATTTATACAAGGATAAGGATGTTTACAAGTGTAAGATACAAGGTGAAGATCCATTTGATCCTCAAACTAAACTTTTACTCACTGTTCTTTGTAAGACAATTCTAATATCTCTTTAAACACAGAAAGGCATAGAGGAAAATGAATACATTAATTGTGGTTCTCATGCACTTTGCACACATTCACTCACCTGCTCTTCAAGTATAAATCTTTGAGCATTTTTATTTTGTCATGTGAATTTGGAAATGAGAAGGTGATGCCAACATTTCGTAACAGTACCTTTCTTCAATGAAACAGGGCACCAGTTACAAAATTTCAGTTTTCTGAGAAGTGGGGTAAGTTTTTAGGGAGGCATAAAAGAAGCAGTAGATTAATGAAGTGAATGCTACAGTGAAGCAGAAAAATTTCCACTTTCTTTTGAACTGCTGCAACTAATCTTTGCATACATCTTGAAAACCTTGAAAAGCAAAATCCTTTAACATGGCAGGCAGAAAGATTTGAGTCTCTAGCAGAGCTTATGCTGAATTAATGTCGCATTTTCAAATAATGCTTGATGACATGGAGGTTGGCATGGCCATGTTATTCTTACATTGTATGAATGAAATTCTGAGATCTTAAGAGGTTCTTAGGAATAGCATCTATCACATTCAAAATTAAGTGCCACTCAAATTAAAAGAAAAAGAAGAGAGAATAATAGTACTTGCACATGGCTTCTATGAAGTGCTTATCATACACAATTCCAACAACACTTTAAGAAAGCATGTCAGTATCATTATTCACACTTTGCAGATTGGGAAACTGAGGCAAGGGGTGCAGTGTGATTCCCTAAATCAGCCAGTAGGTCTGTAAAAGACTTGGATTCATGTACAGTGTCCCAAAAATACAAATACTGCCTGTGATCTTTGTCATTTTGTTTCTTCCTCTGCAAGCTGCTTGAGAATTATCTACCCTTGAGAAAAAAATCTTGAAGAGGGCCACTTGATTTCTTTGAGAAAACATAAGTCTGAATTTGAGAATTTTTTAATGCAATGCCTCTCTGGTACTGAATCCTTCATGCCCTTCCCAAAGTGTATGTGAGCCTTTGCAGAAACCATGGATAACCTGGAAAACAGTATTGTTAGGAGGTAGGTAGTGTGCTGATATATTTCCTTTGCATTCAAGTAATATACTGTGGTCTTCGTTATTTTAAAAGCTGCCAACCACAAGGACCAGAACGAAAAGCAGGAGGAAGACTGAGCCAGAGATTACAGGAGAGCGAATATATCGGCACAAGGTCTTTTTATTGGGTGTATTATCCTTCTCTGACAGCATATTGCCCTCTCAAGGTATTTGTTCAAAGACATTACTGAAGATAAGTCCTGCTGAAACATGATGTTTTAGATTATGTTGGTTAAATGTGATTTTTATCTGTATGTAATGAAATCAACTATGATGGGGTGATTTGAATTTTTCGTTTTGATAAAACCATCTAAAATCTTACATATGCAATCTCTAGGACATGCTAGTAACCAGTAAGCCAACTGGACATAGGCAAGGTTATCTGGAAGCCATGGGGGACAGAGGTACTTTTTTGCTTCACCTACTTGTTGTATGACTAATGAAGTTAATGTAGCAGTTGTTATAATTACTTCTACTTGTTCTGACCTTTTCATACTGAGACCCTAAGTCTTGATCAGAAGATGGGTGTTGCCATCATCCTTATTGAATATTCATGGGAAAAGGTAGATGGAAACGTGTTTCTCTTGATGTGATTCAGAGTGTTGAGGCTATTTATGGGTGAGGGTCTGTAGGAATTGTGTCTTATTTTTTTCAGAATACCATCTTCCTCATGTAGAACAGCTGCTGCTATTGATGACTCCGACTATTTAAACACTAAACAGACACAGTGGCTACATATGAATGTATGTATGTCTATATAAGGGAAAGAGTGGATTGGAAGTAATTTTGGAAATCCCATCCCCTTCTGATCAGCAATCTATTAACTTCAGAGCTAAACTACTCAAACAAGTTGGAAAAATTATTCAGTTGCAGCTGGTAGGAGGCTGAATATGAAAACATAACAGTGAGAATAAGTTGCAGGGATACATTATACACCTGTTAAGTCACATTCTTGATTTTGCTCTTTTTTATTATTAGTTTTAGAACTATTCTATTTTATGATAGTAAATTTGAGGAAAAAGAAATATCATTTGACCTAAAACTTTGCCTAGTGAGATAATTAACCCACAACTGCTGTTCAGGGCTGATTTCTTTTGATTATTCAAATTTACTCCAATAGTATGTTCAAGGAGCAACACCAGTCTTAACGTTCTTGTGCAGCATATGCAAGCTGATCTTAATAAACAGACTATTGTACAGTTTAATATGGCATTGGAATTTTTACTTGTTTTTAGTACATCTTTATCAAACCTTTCCTGGACTGTCAAAAGACACCAGTATTTTTGCATAAGTTACTGCTGATCTGAAGATTTATTGTATTTATGCACATAAATGCACAGTCCATCCTGTTTGTCTTAAAAGTGGGAGAACTGTCTTAACAGCTGATTCAGGTCAATAACTTTTTGGAAGAGTATATATGATATCTTCAATGTCTTTTAGCCTAGATACAGCCATCACAGTCTGCAAAATTTCTTCATGTAATTCTGTAAATATATGGCTGAGTTAACCTACTATGAGCTCCTGTTACTATATTGCTCTCAGTACCCTAAGAAGTACCAACCACTGCTGCTGTAAACACACACTGCATAACAGCATTGGTTTCCTCTCATCCTATTCCTACTGGTGGCAAGATTCTTTTTCCATCTAAAGTACTTGTAATTTCTAATAGTCCAAAGGGTATTAATTTACTTTAAACAGATGTGGCATACCCTCTGCTGGGTAAAAAAAATGGCTGGATTGCCAGGTCCAAAGAGTAGTTTTAAATGGAGTTAAATCCAGTTGAAGGCCTGTCACAAGTGGTGTTTCCCAGGGCACAGTGCTGGGTCTAGCTCTGCTCAATATATTTATCAATGATCTGGATTGAATANACTCGGCATTGGTGAGGCCCCACCTCAGATACTCTGCTGAGTGTTGGACCTCTCAATACAAGAAAGACATTGAGGTCCTGGATTATGTCCAGAGAAGAGCAACGAAGCTGGTGAAGGTCTGGAGAACAAGAGTTATGAGGAGTGGTTGAGGGAATGGGGTTTTTTTAGCCTAGAGAAAAGGGGGGCTGAGGGGAGACCTTATCGCTGTCTACAACTATATGAAAGGAAGTTGTAGCAAAGTCAGTGTTGGTCTCTTCTCGCAAGTGACAGGCAATAGAATAGAACAAGAGGAAATCGCCTCAAGTTGCACCATGGAAGGTTCAGATTGGATATTAGGAAAAATTTCATCACCAAAGTGGCTATCAGGCACTGGTAGGGGCTGCCTAGGGAGGCTGTTGAGTCAGCATCCCTGGAGGTATTTAAAAGACGGGTAGATGAAACACTTAGGGATATGATTTAGTAGTGTACAGAAGTCGATGATCTCAAAATTATTTTCCAACCTAGTGATTCTCTGATTCTGTGATTATGATGTCCTTTTGTCAGTGCTGTCAGCAGGCCACAAGCAAGTTCTAGTGGAAGTTTTTTTGTTGCATGGGTTACTTAATATGCCTCTGATACTCCAGAACAAATGGCTGTATTTTGCTTGGTTTTAGTCAAATAATATTCCTTTTAAATAAGATTATGGCTCAGTTAAGATGCAAAGAGTTTGATCCAGTATTCATTTTGGTAACATTTCTTCTCCAATTTTCCTATGCTATCACCTTATATGTAGAAAACAAATAGCTAGAGCATGTAAGCGAAACAAAGAGTTTATATGAGCAGATGCCATAGTGACCAACTAAAATCTCAGTTTTCCATTGAGACTGAAAGTTTATGTGAACTCTCCACTAATGCTAAATCCGTGACTATCAAACTACTCCACAATACTGTGAAAGTGAATAAGGAAATTATTTTTTGAGATATTGCTTGTAATTACTGGAAAAGATAGGGATATTAGTGAAAACATTCAGATTAATTGCTTGTTTGCTGGTGCATAGAAGAGTAAGTGTAGATCATTGAGAATTCTCTGTTATGAGGTCTGTGAATTAAAGTTGTTATCCATAATTTATTATTCTCCATGTGCTTCTGTCCACATTTAGTTGGAGAGAAAAAGTAGACAGACGGAGTAGGGAGCTGTAACCTTGAAAGAGTAAGACTTGCTTCAAATAATTACCATCTTCACCATGTCCCTGAAAACAAATAGAGAATCCTGTTGTTTAAATACTTAATTGATACCTTGCTCTAACATTTGGAGGACCATTCATTAGAACAGAAAAACTGCAGCAGCCCTCTTGACCAGCTCCTGTGCTTTCACCATGGGGCTCCTGTGGAAATTTCAGAAGATAAGGAGAAGTGACAATGAACTCCTGAAAGAGTTCAAATGCAGCTACCAGCTTAGTGGGATCCACTGATTCTATTTTTGCAATCATTTACATATGTTTTTCATAAGTAGTGCTCCTTGGATTTAAAGCACTGGTCAGACCTAGTGCACTTACACTTGCATTTCTAAAGTTGGATATGAAGAAAAAGGTAGCACTAGTTTGATATACTTTTGTTTGCTAAGTCCTAGTGTATTTTTCTTACTGATTCTCTCTCTACTGATGTAGATGTATGTATTCGAGAAAGAGAAAATTGTACAGCGGTATTCAAAAGAGGAGAAAGAAAATGTCTATGATATCTTTTAAGCTAAGTTCAAGTGAACTCGATTATCAGAATACGTCATTTAATACTCTAACATGTAGACCTTATATTAGCAGCACATCAGCTGTCCTCTAGTACATCTTCTGTTCCCACATACTTTAAACAAGTAATAGTTTAATAATTGAAAGAAAATATTCCCTGTGCATCTTCTTTCATGTCTCCAAATTAGTTTCTAAAATCCTGCCCTTGCATTACATAGTGCAAGTTCTGCAGAAAATGAATAACTTCATCCACATATAGATGTGTTGGCTGGCTGATTTTGTAGGTAATCAAGATTTAATTAGGTAACAGAATTGTTAAGATATAGTCTGTCTGGGCAGATGGATTATCAACATTTTTTAAATTGCCATTTATGTTCATAAAATGATGATATAATGTTTTATTGCCTGGCAGTAATTTGCTTTGCATTTATTTATTAGTTTTTAATTCTTAAATTTACAAAACAAACGTAACAGGAAGGGACCTGTCTGGTCATTCTAGATATTTCTGACATCTATCTGAAAATGTAATAAATCTCCACCAAAAGCAGCACCCTTGTAAAATGAGAGGAAATCATCAGGTAGATCAAAAAGTAAACTAAAAGATTTATTTTCTGTTTAAAAAAAAAATTCTCAATGCTTATATAGCAACCGTTCTAATAATTTTCATCTTGTGTCAAGTCCCGAGGCACAAAGTAAAGGTGGCTTTCAGCTGTTGCTATTGTAATGGCAAAGGACTTAAACCTCCACAGCTCCAGACTAGTCAGACATCAGACAACCAGGAAAACTGAGAATCAGTTCTCCAGCCGGTGGCTGGAGTAAGACTCCTCCAAAACAATTCACCTTGTATAGTGTTTACCACAATGCAGTCTCAAAAGTGTGTTGACATTGCTTCTTGATTTAGTCTAGAAATTTAAAATTGAAGCTTCTCACCATCACAGCAGTGAAATTCTTTTGGCAGACTTGATAACACACTAAATAAGAAAATAACTGGTTTTAGTAGTAAAATGCATTCCTAAGCATCACATAGACATTCTTTATCCCTGTATTTGTTGCCTTCCTTGCACTACATTTTTTTATTTACTAGTTTGAAAATATTTATGCATGTGCTCATTGAAGGCTTGAAAGTGTTCTGTATGTGAGTGCTCATATGCATACAGTAAATTGTCCTGTTTGCTGGACCTTAAGGGGCTCAACTTGTGATGACAGTGGTGTGTTTTCTTATAGCATCATGACTGAATATCTGAAACTATTTAGGTATCTGGATTCCTCTAATCTAATGGAAATTAGCTACCTTAAGTGCCTTTGAAAATCTGTACCCTTGATTATTTAGGATAGAAACATTATTTCCCCTATTTAACAATGGAAGAGTATGCCAACTTATGCTTGTGTTTTAGCATCAGTAATACATTCTACATTCACTGTTGCTGGTTTTATATGTATATAAAACCTTTTTTTATATTTATGTTATTACTCCTGGACACGTTCAGTCTGGAGAAGACAAAACCCAGGGAGACCTAACAGCAGCTTTATACGAGGAGAAGAGGAGGTGATCAAGAATATGGAGCCATCTTCCTAATGGTGGTGAATGGTGGGAGGGCAAGAGAAAGCAAACAGAAGTCTAAATAAGAAAAGAGATGCTCAACCTGTATACATGGGAAAACTTTTTTCCCCAAGAGGACAGTGAGGTAGTGGAGCAGGTTGCACAACAGTGCTGTGCTGCTTCTCTCTTTGAAGGATTTCAAGACCTGGCTGGACAAAGCCATGAGCAACCTGATCTGTCCTCACTGGAGATTCTGCTTTTAACTTCCTGAGGTCCCTTTCAGCTGAATCTTTGTATGATCCTCTGAGCTTACTATTATAATCACAGCAGTTTTAAAATAATAATACTGGATCAGTTAAAAATGGCTATTGCATTCAGATTGCAAATTAATTAGTCTAATTAAGCAGTTCTGTGTGAACTATAGAACCAATCCTTTCCTTGATATTCTACATACATTTCTTTATAACTTCTGAATGATTGTAGTGATACCACACCTAGCAGCATGCAGGTGCTTGAATATATTTGCTGGAAGGGCAGGTTGATTTTATTTTCACTCTTTAGCTGTTGAAATAAACAGGTTGGCAATACCTTCATAGACCATAAGAGAGGGAAGCTTAGGATTGCTAGAGTTTTAGTTGTTAATAATTTCTTCAGTTTCTGGCAACCAGCAAATTTTTTTGAAAAGCAGAACTTATCCAATATCATTTTTCAAATAAGATTTGTAATACCCAGGATGTATTATACTACAACATATTTTGCGACATTGTTTTTTGCTTTAAATCACCTGTCATAGCAGAAGCCAGAATACCTTTATTCTGTAGTATAAAGCACTATGTGTTTTTATTATACTTTGAAAAAAACCTGCTTCTATCTTTCAATTCAAGAAGTCCCATCAAAATGTGCTTGGTTTTGCTTTAGATAAAAATAAAGAGAGAGAAGGAGAGAAGCTACAGCTTTCATTTTTCTTTAAGACTCCGATTTCAACAGCTGCAGAGAGTAATTATTATAAAGACAGTAGTCCCAATTGTTTTGAGTTGGTGTTGTAGCCGAACTGTAGCAGATACAGAGCAGATGCAGACTGAAGCACACAACTTGAAACATATGGTAAGATAAAATCTGAAGGCTATGCTAGCTATCTACCATAAAGATTTTGTGAGGGAAAAGATCTTTAAATCAACATAAACTTTCAAGGAAGGACAGCAAAAATGTTAAAGGATACAAATGATGATACCTATCACATCTGCATCTGTAGCTGAAATGACTGGAAATAGGAGTTGCTGTGTTTGATTCTAATTGAAGGAAGTTAGCAATAATTTTTTCAAGACTTCCAAATAACACCCATAAGCTCAAAGCTCAACTACTACACATTCATTATTTCAAAGTCTTCCTTACTGTAGCGATATTCCCAAGAAGGCACAATAAAATTTTAGATTGTAACAACAAGAAAATAAAATCTACCTGAAATAGATCTTATTAGCTGAGTAAACCACTCAGAAAATTTCTGCCTTTTGGAAATTTTTAGATGATTTCCACTTGAAGCATGAGTAACATAGCACCTGCCTTTTCCCTAATGGACGTGTTTAGTTTTATTTAATTTCTGTGGTAGAATACATTACAGAAATATAATTGTCATTAATTTTATTTTAAGCATTCCAAGGCAGAAACAATTACATGCATCTTAGAAAAAAACTGTAAAAAAAATTTTATTTTATAAACACACATAATTTCACATTGATGGTTATTATAACTTAAAACTGAGACCATTCCTTTCACTTGTATATGTATCTTCCCCCCTGCACAGATGTTAAATATGTGCACAAACAGTAAAAATCTGTTATCAGTATTTGTCGGCCTTGGTTTTCCATTGGCAACTATTTAATATTCTGCCCTGGTAACCAGGGTCTGCTAACCCTGTTTTTTTCATCTTTTACCTTTCCATGACCCATCTTCTGTAAAAATCTTACATGAGGTGCCTAGTCCTATTGAAGCATGACTGATGAGCAGCAGTGGACATCGCAGAACTACCTTAACCTGTGGGTGACACTTTACTGTAAACTGTGTATGTATGTATGTATTCTTCTATATATTTTGGTGAATGTATTTCTTGTTTCAATAAAATATTTACATTCATAAAGTAAATGCTGAGAAAATGGATTCTCTTGTGTACAGCACAATATTTTGTTTCCATTTTAATGCTGTTTGGGTGCCACATTGATGCTCATAGAATTGTGTGGGTTGCCTAGAGTGCAGTTTGCGTCATCATTCTTCCTTTTGCATCTAGGACTTTAAGGTCTTACTTTGTGATTAATGTTAATGACACATGAGTGGGAAAGATCTTATAATGCCATGTACTTTCACTGTCTGTATATATTAAGTGTGTGAATGCATCTTCTCTTTCCTATAACAATTCTTATGGAAAGAAATAATTTTGCTATTCATTGACCTGTTATCCATTGCCCTTTTCAGAAGCTCATCCTCAGTAGATAGCAGAGAATGGCTGTATACATCTGAAACACATGTTCACATCTTCAGAGATGAGAAAGAGCATGCATCATGACCAGCATATATTTCATATTGGCAAAGAATGATTTTATGTCAGACTGGAAGCTTCTTAATGCTATGAATGGCAACTATGGCTCCAGCTATCCCTTCAGAATAGGAAAAAAAAAATAGGAAATGCATACACACAATGTCAGAAACATTTACAATGTTATAGATATCCATGTAATTGCAGTGAAAGACACCACACACCTGTTTTCACTTGAGAGATGCATCACTGGATAACAATGACATGGCAGAATGTGATAGCACGTGCAAAGTCTTTACTTCAAAATGTTATAGTCCATGTTGCTTACTTGTAAACCAATTTGTGGCAGGTAACATGCTTTGTCTGAGGCATTATATAACCCTTGATTTAAATGAAATATCTGACTTTTTTGGAACGTATAGTCAAGGATTTGGATGAATCACTGAGATGTTCTATTAAGACTCAATTTTTTGAACCTGAGCAGTAGTGATAATGTACTTCCAAAAATCCCACGATGAAGGACAATGAAATGGTCTTTAAAAATGAAGGTAAGAAAACTTGTGAAGACTCCATTTGACTGAGTGCACAGAGCATTTGGGTTAAATAAATGTATCTGCATTGTAATTAATAATTTTATTTTTGTAAATATTATGCTTCCTATGTTAATTATACTTTTTAAGGTTACTAATATGTGTATTACTCTAGATATGTTTACCAAGACTTCCTATTTGTTAAGAAGTTGACTCCTGTACAGTTTTATTGGGGCAGTAAAGCTTGTAAAACAGATGAAAAAGCAGGTGGGGAAAAGTAGAATGAATATGGATTTTTTTCTTCAAAGTTTGATCCAAATTACATCATCCATGGAATTTACAGAGGCTGCAGATGTCACATCTAATGAAGAGTTCAGTTCAAACTATCACAGAAGGCTGGATCAAGTCTTTCATGAAACTGCAGTCCTATATGTAGTACTTGCTGTTGCTGGGAGTTCACTACATAGTGTTCTAGGGCAGGAAGCTGAAACCAGCACTTCCTATTTTTCATTCCTTGTAATTTACATCTGTCTATGAATTTGAGAGAAGAGCCCATGTGTTTCTGAATTGTGCATTTCTATGCTCTTTTGCAATTCTGCTTTTGATGTAGCTGCAGTATTAAAGAAAGGGTTTTGGAATAAGGATTAGTGCCCCATCATGCACAATTAACATAATATACACAGCTGGACCTGGCTTACAGTCTTTGGAAATAAATGGGTAGAGTCCCAGTGACTTTAGTGAAAGTTTGAATCAAAGTCAAGGAAGTAATAGGGACTGTATTTGCCTTTGCATGATTGAAAGCAATATGCAGTTAATGAACTCCTATTAGTTAACAAATGCATAAAGAAAATGTATAAATATTTGTAATTAAGAGTAGTGTTCACTTTCCCCTGCTGAAAGTCTTGCTTTCTTGCTGTCTTGGAGAAAAATGTCAGTCAATGAAAAAGGACATTAATAAGTCTTATTTGAGAGGTCATTTTAAGCAATGCATGCATTTTATAAATACTTTTAGGTAAGCAAGATCTTTTTCATTTACATAGATAGGTAATTTCTTTGTTATTTGTGTCCTTATTTCCACTCATGGTGAGGAAAATACAGCCTTGTAGCTCAGACCTCATTTTCAGAAAGAAGTTCAGGCATAGCAAAATTAAATCTATTTATGCAATCAGCATTCTCTGCAATATTGCTACTTTAGGGACAGTGTAGTTTATAAATCAGCAAAACTTAGTTGTAAAATGCAGTGCATTTTTAGAAGGGGAACACTGTTTAGAACAAATAATGATTAAGTGAGATGGAAATGATGTTACCCTTAACAAAACAATTTATTGAAACATTTTGAAAATGGAAATGCCAGCAGGCAATTTGTTTTGTTTTGAAATAGGCTTCAACATTGCCTTCTGCCATGGTAGGATGAGGGAGGCACGTATGCAAACACACATGTGCATACAGATGAATAAAGGTACATGCACTTGCGTGTCTACACATATGCTTGTGTGTGCATGCATTTGTGCGTAATGCTTTCCTTTGTATCATTTATGTTCAGCTCTTTAAACCTTATACTTTTCGTAGTAGCAACTCTGTCTTATAGTCTCACAGCAATTGCATAACAGGAGCAAGGCTCTACTTAAATAATAAAAAGTTCTAATATATTATATTAAAAGAGTTTCAGTGATGCTGAATTTAACTTGATGGAGCCTCTTCCAAGATCTTTTTCTACATCTGGAGCATTCAAGCATATAGCAACAGCAAGCAAACCTATGCTTTTTGCAATTTTTATTGTAGGGACTATTCCATACTGTTGTTAAGAAATTTGATAAGTTCCTTATTGAATTGGGAAGAAGGAAGATGTGAAATAGAGAGTAGAGGACACACAGCATGAAATTGTGAGGATTTTGGAGGGAAACTGTTAAGAGTCAAATTTTCTAGTCTAGAAATTAGAAGCATAGAATCATTAAGGTTGGAAAAGACCTCTAAGATCATCCAGTCCAACTGTGAGACTAACACCACCATGCCTGCTAAACTATGTCACAAGTTCCACGTCTACACATTTTTTGAACAACTCCAGAGAAGAAAACTCCACCAGTTCCCTGGGCAGTTTTTTCCAATGCATGACCATACTTTCAGTAAAGAGCTTTTTTCTAATACCTGATCTAAGCCTCCCTTGGCACAAC
>WAAB01021710.1:42308-61033 GCA_013389865.1 Piaya cayana | reverse complement strand
CATGAGAAACTTCATTATTCGGAAACTGGGCAAGAACCTTTTCCTTCCTCTTCTGTCAATTCTTTGATTTTTTCCCCCATCCCTTCAGATATCTTCTACATGGTTTAGTGTTTGATAGGAATAGTTGGACTCGATGATCCAGTGGGTCTCTTCCAACCTGGTGATTCTATGATTCTATGATTTTGTTCAGATTCTGATCATTAGAAGATTCCAGAGTATTTGTTTATCTGTATGTCCACTTCCTTTTGCTGGTATTCTTACTAATTCATTTACTCATTAACACCAGAAACAATAATTTCAGTACGACTACCTCTCTTAACTGGGTAGTATGAATTTGTCTGAAAATCTGATGTCCTCAAAAGCTTTCCTGATAGTGTATAGGGGGATGCAGCAGCAAATATGCTTGCCACAGTCAAATTCTTGATGAAAATAAAGCTGCATATAATGTTTTGCATTTTCTTGCTGATTCTTCAGCTGGTGAAAAACTTTTGAAATGTAATGCAGTAATACGCCAAGGATATTTCTTGGATGTGTTAGTTACAGTCGTTTTTAAAAAAAATCAGAAAACCCTCTATCTGGTTCCCCTATGACAAAGATCTTTGTAAGCACATGTAAAGCAAAAATATTAGACTGTTCTTAAGTAAATTCATCAATATTGTTTACCAGCTGTAGAAATTACTTGAAAAATTTAGTGCAAATTTGAACTAGCAGTTATTTATAACCAGAATGGTTTGTATAGTTATATGTCTATCCCATATTCCTAACTCTACTGAAACAAACTTAAGGCTGTTTAAGTATATTTGCCTTAAAGTGATGTGAAAACCCTTGACCACATCCAGAATGTAGGTCATGCTTTGTTTTTTTCTAGGAAAGTATTTTATATATTATTTCTTTTCAGGAGGAAAAAACCAAAAATAATGTGTCCCAGGACAAAGCTTTGTAGCTTGTTCCTCCTTTTAACAACTTCCCACTCAGTGCAAGCCTTATTAATTCGTCCTTCCCCTAATTGTCAAATTTCCTTAGTAGCAGTAGCTGTAAAATGCCAAGCACTTTCAGTTAAAACTCTTGAGCAGCAGTAATGCACACATTCCTTAGCACAGCACATCTAGTCCCAGAGTCTCTCTTCTGCAAAACATTTTTGTAAGTGTTCTATGCACTATCAGCTGAATAGTCAGCTGTAGTGGCACTATCATAGGTATGGACTACTTTCTTGTAAATAAAGTCAAAACTTCTTCAGGTCAAGAATCTTGCATTAGAGCTAACAAATTAAAAATGTTGAAGCTGCTATTTTAGTGACAATCTCTATATTTACTAGATAAGCTACAAATATGAGAGAGCACTGGTTTATAATTTAAAAGTGTGGCCAATAAGGACATCTGCCTACTAGCAACACAAGTTCAATGCGTATTTCTACTTATTTTATATTAAAATATTAAGATTCTACGCTCAATATTAAGCTTCTACACATGGGACATGTCTGATAAAAAAAGAGATTTTTCTTTTGAGATATGCTTCATGTGTATTAAAATACTTCTTTATCATCCTGCTGTTCTTTCAAAAACAAAATCATGTGTTACTGTTTCAAATCAAGTTTGGATTTTTTAAGCTGATCTCACGGTAAGCAATTGTGCCATTCTTGCTCTTATGTTGTCCTGAATGGACAAATGAACCTGAGCTTCACAAGACCTGTTCTGTGTCTATGGCAAGAAGTGTATAACTTTACAGACAGTGACTAAGTTGTCTCCTGTCTCCAATTCAAAAGCAAGCAATGTACAAACTTTGCTTGTGGATAGTTAGTGAATGAAAGGCCCATGCACAGGGTACTGGTGTCTAATTGAAGCCAGCTAATACGATACAAAGCAGACACAGTTTTAAAGACTTAAATGGTTACCCTGTCCTCAACATGGACATGTTTCAGGAGACAGTGGGAAATACTAGTAATAATAAATCAGAAAATAAAGAAGATGAAGGGAAGAATAAACTAATACATTTGCACGTTGGGTATACAGGACCTGAGCTGCTGTAAATGGCAGTAAATTATATGCAGTATCTGAGCCTCAGCACTGTGCATCAAACTAAACATGAGGCAGTAGATATCATTCAGATTAAATGGCATCTGTTGTGAGCATTGAACACCTGAAAGGGAACCTGATGCAGGGGACATGGGTTATTATGTTGATAAACATGAAGAATACAAAGGCTGAACCAGCTGTGGGTTTCCAGGGCTGCTGTATCTTCCCACTGGCTCTGAACACTGGGCAATGTACAATGTTACGGAAAGTTGGATGCTCAAGGACAGCTACTCTCTCACCTATGATTAAAAAAAAACATAGTACTTTCTGCTTCTGACAGCTGATTTCAGACTGAAGGCTATATATTGTTCCCTTGATGCAGTACGCCCTTGAGTAAGATTTGAAACTCAATTTCATGTTTGTTTAAGTGGAAGCAGTGGACCACAAACACGTGTCCTTTCCTTCAGCAAAGGGACAGAAAAACCTTCATTAATCAAATACAATGAATGTTAAACACTGACTCTATTAACTCAGAGTAAATAAGCTACATGATTACATTAATCTTGGAGGTCAAGCCCAAGGGGATCTGTCAGAGACCACTTCATAACAGGTTACCCTTCTGCCCTGCTACACCCTTTCCACTCTCCAAATAAATCTCAGAAAGAGATGAGCACAGGCCATGTGGTGCCCATACTGAACGTCTGCATTGCAGCACAAGGACTGGAGCAGTAACTCTGGACGTTTTCAAGTAACCGGACTGGATTGTTTAACAAAAACAAAGTTGCCCACAAGGATCAATGAAGCCTCTTTATCTGTAAGAAGCTGTAAGAAGAAAATTTTGTTTTCTCAACTGACCTAGTCTATGCTAAAAGCAAAAGGGTAGAGAAGGTGCCCAAGATATTTTGCTGAGGTGTCTGCACAGTGGGCTGTGCAGGAGACTACAAGACGAGCTGGTACCCTTCCCCACTGCCACCTGCAGAAGAGGTGGTAGGAAGGGCTGAGCTAGCTGACAGACCAAAGGTGAACCAGGGCATCAGATCTATGACTAATCTGCCTGATTTTCATAAACTACCTTTGCAATATACTGCCAGTTGGAGGCTTGAGTGATTAAAAGAATTTATCCTCATATGAATAAATAATTTGCTCCACATGGGTATAATGAGTCCATATAAGCTTACAGAAAAAGAAACACAAGAACATAGTAAAAACAACTAAGTTTTCCAACATTTGGTTACGTACTTACTGATATAAGCCCATTTAATACTTTTGAATGTAGCCTCATGAAAAGATATGCATATTCACAAATGCAATGAGTACATTCCTTACACTTAATTAGCAGGATTTCTGCACTCTCTGATAACTTATCTGTGAAAATTATGTTGCAGATTTTGCAGCTGATATGAAGACATTACAGTGAAAAACACCCGGTAAAAAATATGAACTAATTACATAATGAGCCTTCAGAAATCAAGTTCTCATTGGGTACATCACTTGTGGTATATCAGATATCTACATCAGTGATACCCAAGAGCACTAATCTACTCTATAAACATTGGTGATTAAACTTAATAACTAGCTTTTAATTCTGCTGAACTGACTATCCAGGATTAGGTGTTTGCAGATGCCTCCGGTGCTTGGAATGATTCATCTATGTCAAACCAGGACAGGCAGCACGTCCTTGTGTTTCAAAAATGTACCTCAAACTACTCATACTGTAAATCTTCTTGATCCTCCTTAGGGTATACACATCTTTTAGTTCTCTATCTTTGTCCCAGCATATACCACCATGGTGATTTTTCTACTACTCAGATGGAAGTTAGAGGAATCTCTGCCCATGTGAGTGTCCTGCACACTTGAGATTGCAAGGGCTATCCCTACCTTAGCCACTTGTGCACAGCAGTATGAGCAGTTCCATGAGGCAAAACGCTTGTAACTGTAGATCCAATGGCTGCATTATTCCCATTTTGCAGCTATTCAAACCAGACTACTCCTGATCTGATTCCATTGATCCAATGATCATTTACAATTTTAATGAATTATGCATACCACAACTCTGGAGCAAATTTTGAGACTTATTTTCCTCCCAAAGGATAGCAGCTCATGTGTTCTGAGGCAGTTCCACATTGAAAAAAAAAAATCACAGAAGGTAGGGACAGTTTGGGGACTTGCATCTGAAGTGTCCTCCTGCAAACTTAAAAACTAATGTTGACATAACCCATTTGACCAAATCGTGCTTATGCTAAAGGGCGAAATTGTGTTTCATCCATCTCATCTTTGAGGAAAGTCGAGGAGTTATAGTGGCTGGGAAATTCAAATGTCATCACAAAATTCCTCCTACAAAATGATAATATATCACTTTAATGTGAAGATGCCTTTCCCACAAAACCTTGAGCAGAAAAGTTACATGATTTTGCTGAGTGGCCTTTCCAGATTTAGCTGTCCAAAGAGACATAAAAACCTCTACTAATCCAAGATGACATGAGAAAAGGTTTCTAAAAATGTATGTTCTGCTTAACTGTTCACTTGCGATATATGCTCGGTAGTAAAGAGGATTTTCTCTATTAGTCATGACTAGATTGTGGGTCAAGGTCAAACAAATTTAGAACAGATCTCTGCATATGCTTTTGCTTCTTTACACTAATCACAATCCAGTTGACACCAGAGAAAAACCTGGATGGCCTGCTAGAAGCAACACCAGATCACACCAGATGCTTGGGTCTGTCATGTAGACTTTGCTTTGTAATTCCAGTTAGCTTATAGTCAGCGTGAAGAATATTCAATGCTATTTGCTCTTTGTGCTTTTGTGTGTGCATTTTAATATGATTTACTAGTCTTTTAGAACTAGTAATTACATTTAAAAAAAGAGATTCACACAACTGTCCACAGTTAGAAAATCAAGAAGCTAACTCTACACTATGTGGCCAACAGTTATAGAAAACACAGAGATTCTATCAACCCTCAATTGGTCAGTGCTGTGTTTTGCCATAATCCAGGTTTGAAACAGATCTTACAGCAACATATAAGCATCTATTTCAGAAACACAGCAATAACTTCCTGAACTTTACCTTCTTTTCTTATTTCATCCCAATAAAGTCCAAAAGAGAAAGCCAAACAAGAAGAAAAGCAAGACGGGAGTGTATTACCCAGCTAAGATTCTTTTCCTGAGTGCAATTTCTCCATGTGCTCTCAGTCTTCAGATTTAGTGTTCATGTTATTTTAATAAATTATTATTTTTAATGAGAAAAGGCCAACACACTACAGTCATGAAATGGCAAATCACACTGTGAGAGGTGTTTATGAATATCATCAGTATCTTCTTTCCAGAGCATGGTATAAGATTTAAAAAGTGTCAATTGTTCTGCCTCCTAGAAACTTACGGGAAAGTATTTGGAGCCCTCATTTTCCTGAAGTGGTATTTTCTGCTTATCATTTCCACTGTGCTAGTGCCTCAGAGTGTTACCTTAGTGTAATAAGAATTGGAAAATTGTATGCTACTGATTTTCCCAAGAGACAAGAACATGCCTGAAGTATGTGCTAGGGCTGCAAATCTTTTCTGTTCACTTCCCCCACCCAAAAGTCCAAAGTAATAGATGTTGTGACAACTGTCTATAGTAGGATGGCACATAACAAGTCCTTTCTCTCCAGGATCCTTCTGTCAGAAAACTGATCTCACTTCAATCTGTTATTAATACTCGACTTCATTTTTAACAGCATAAAATATATGCTAGTAGAGTAAAGGAGTATTTATGGAAGTACTAGTACCTGTACATGATGAGATTATTTTAGTGGCAAGGACACCAGAACAGAATGAGCTATGAACTAGAGATTTACAGCTGCATATATGGGATTTTGTAAGACAGCAAAGTTCTTTACTCTGTAAGTTAGTCTTAATATTGATTTCAAATCCATTTCATACCTACACTTTCAGAAACCCTAGCAAGAGTTTATCCTCTACTTATAATTTGATTTACACAGCAAACGTGCTAAAGATTACTGAAAAAGTTTCTTGCTTTGACAGCCTCAGTGGAAATAACTATCCAGGCAGCAAACCAGAATTTTACAATGCAGACTCACATAGGTTATAGAATTTCTTTTAATGTTCTTAACCAAAGTAAAGCTTGACAATACTCCACTGCCAGAATAAAACCTTATCTTATGAAAGCTGCCCAAGTAGATGAATAGATGGAAATCTTTCATAGTAGTTAAATAATATATACAACCTCATGCAGAGCAATAAAGTGACTATCATCAGAATTTCATATTGACAATGGGGAAAAAAAAGAAGTAATGGGCAGCATTTAGACCCATTAAGCTTTTATTATCTACAGTGTGCTTATACTTTGAAGCATATTTTGCAGGCTTGGGCATGTCAGATATATGCTGAGTACTTCTTTTCAGACTATCTGGGTTTTGACTGAGTAACCTGTTGTAATTTCTTATGCTCAAAAGGACTGCCTAATAAGGTGGGGAGAACAGACCTTATGAGGAATGGCTGAGAGAACTGGGGGTGTTTAGCCTGGAGAAGAGGAGGCTGAGGGGAGACCTCATTGCTCTCTACAACTACCTGAAGGGAGGTTGTAGAGAGGAGGGTGCTGGCCTCTTCTCCCAAGTGACAGGGGANCATAACATTGTTAGCATTAGGCTTTATACTAGATCAGGGAGTTCAGCTTGATTCCATTCACGTACAGCTTTCACAAAAGCTGGGTGGGGAGACTCACTACTGAAAGAGGATTCATCTCTGAATAGAATACTCTATCAAAAACAATACACCCTCCTAAAATATTAAACTAAGTGCCATACAAAGAGTAACAAAATTTTAATAAGATGACCCTCAGTGAACTAATTGGTGGGTGCCTACAAAGTTTTGATTTTATGTCTTTTTTTATTTTTGGTTGGTTGGGAGTTTTACTGGGGGTTTTATGTTTTTTTGGGGAGAGGTTTAATTGCCACATGCCGCTCCAGCCTCATGGAGTGACCAAATGCAAGAATTCAGACAAAAAGATTACGCCAAGTTCAGCATCTGTAAGGATCAGGAATACTGGAAGAATTTTCTAGTAGGTAAAAAGGAAGATAAGCTTGATTTCCTCCATGGGGTGAAGATAAAATTAGGGATTTCTCCTTTACAGATAGCAGTGAAGGAAGAGCAATCACAGCATCTTCCATGCATATGGCTGATGTCTAGCTGGATGCACTGCAGCCAGGATTTGCAAGCACATTGTCATAGATCCCCTTTCTGATTTTTCCACTGGAGAAAATATAAAGTGGCATCACAAGCTCTTCTACAGTCTCCGTTGTGTAAATGCTTGCATACTTATCAAACCACCTCTCTAAACTCTTGCCATTACGTACTAAACCCACTGCAGTGGCAGATACCTGGCATATTCCAGGGGTACATATAGTGCTGAAATAAGGTTTCTTTGGGCAACAGCTGTGCTACACAGCTCCCTCACCAAGTATAAACACAGCTATAGATGTGTTTGAGTGGAGAAGCATATCTTAGTTCAAGGACTGACTCTTCTCCATTTCTGATCTAATCCTTGGTATAGCTGTTCCTGTAGTTTTCTGGCTTTATTTATCTTCTATTAATAAGTAAGCCAGCAACCATAAAAATATATATATAACAACAATGGAATCAGTAACATAAAACTTGTTGTCATTTGGCTCCATGAATCTAAACAAAGTGTTATGAAAGAATCAGACATGAGTCCTGTATCTTCAACCAAAATCCATCCGAATAATTTTAAAATTGTGTTACATCTTAGCAAGTGAGGAGCTACTGCTCAGATTTATTGGTTCACATTTACCCATGGTATAACTCTTAAAATAAATGGTGAAACGAAAGGACTAACTTTGGTCTATTACATAGTAAACAGTTTTTATAGCTTTGCTGAGTGAATAAATAATGATAAACAGGTTTTGGTGTGTACTATGGCACTTATTTTCTGCATTGTACATTCATATTTATAGCAAATACGCTGAATGTGTTTTAAGAGAAAGCAGTTGCAGAGAGTTGCACACTAAGTTAAATATCCAGTGTGAAAATTAAAACAACAACAAACATACCCCAAAGGGTCATAAATGCTTAGTTATGATCTTACGAGCAGAAGAAATGAGTCTACCAGTGTTTCTGAAGTGTGGATCTGATCTTCTGCAGTTTTCCCACAGAGTTATTCTGTGGGATTAAAGTGTTGAAATTTAAGATATTACATTTCTGGACATCCACCCTCTTAGCAATTACTGTCTCCACAGCAAAGACAGCAGAAACAACATGCAAAAAAAGCAATGGCTCTCCAGACACTGAAGTTCACAAGTTCAGTACATTACTTTAAACTACCCTCAGTCTGTTGTATTTAGCTGCAGGGTTTAACAGGTCCTCAGCAGGATGCTGAAGGGAACAGTATTCTCTTCTGCCTCTCCTCTACATATCTGTTGGTCCCTCACAGCACACTGCATGGACACCTGGAAGCAGTAATATCCTTATTGCTCTAGCTTAATCCAGTACAGCCAATCGCTCTCAACCCTAAGCTATCTGAAAACTTTCCCAGAGAAAGAATAAAGATTACTTTACAACATCTATATTGTTTTCTCACACAATGCATACTTAATTTTAATGGTCTCAGACGCAGTAAAAGCTTGAGCATCCATATTTAGAGGGTCCATGGAGCTTTGACAAGGTGTGAGATACCCTGCAGCATACCCTGGACAGTAGCACTTTGCAGAGATTAGATAAGGAATTGTAGTACAGCTCTGCTTTCTTTACCAGGGAATAAATCTTGCTCCCAAGAAACTAGTGGCAAATTTTTCTTTTACTGCAGGCCACTGGGAACTCACTCCAGTCCAATTCTCAACAGTGGCAGAAACTTTAAAAATTTTTCTTTAAAACCAAATCTTACACTGAAAGAAAGTAGGCTGGCTCACTGCTTTGCTCCACCATACACAAGCCCACTCTTTGTGGGTCCACAAACAGGGAGATGGTAAAATTGTACCTTTTAGTTCCACAGGAGAAAATGTACAGACATAGCCATGCTATGTTCGTTAACATAGTTTACCATAGGGTGCCCTATAGTATTGTGCAATCATGTGGCTTTTATTGCACAGGACAGATAAACACTAGCTGTTAAAATATGATTTCAAAAGTGTTAGTAATTAAGTAGGTAATGATCATTAACACAAAGCAATTCTCCTTTGCCACTGCTAAGAATTCAATCCTGTCCTGTTTTTCTTTTTTTTTTAAAGTGAATTTAATAGCTCTTTGCAGCTGATGAACACAAACTCACACAATTGTATTAGTAGCACTGTATATTCATAGATTAAGCCCTTGACCCTGGGTAACCTCACCTGCTTCTAAAATCACTACTCCTTAAAAAACATATTGCACCCTCAGGTAGCTCCAACTAAGTGAGAGGCAAGGACAGTGCGGAAGGGATCACTGAGGGAGAGGGAACAGACTATAGTGGGGCTCCCAGGAAAATTTTTCTTGTTATTACTCATACACACATACAACCCGCTCTGCTGCTGAATGACATTCTATTTTTCAAGCAGGTAACCTGCAGGTTAGACAGACAGAAATTCAGGTTATTATTATTTGAGCTGCAGTATACTCAGGAATGGACTTGCACCCTAGTGTGCTGGCTGTATTACAAAGAGAATTAAAAAAAAATGTTTCTGTCCCAGTAGACCTTCACAGTCCCATAAAATTACAGAAAGACCAAAGCTTGATGGTAAGTTCAACCCATTTTTTTTTTTTCTGGTTTCAAGGCACTTGAAGTGTATTATATTACACCCTTGAGTTCTCTGTAGTTTCTTTTAGTCACAAAAGCATTTGGCAATCACGTTATAAACAGTACAGAAAAATTCAAAATGCAGGAGCGTAAATTACTTTAGACACTCTCAACCTTTACAAAGAGAAGAAAAAGAGGGGAGAGAAAGGTAATGTGAATGTGAAACGGGGGACAAACAAAAAGTAGCAAAACCTTTACTTTCCAAACTTTGGTCTGACATCCAAGCAAGAAAGGAAGCATCAGGGGTAAGTCCCAGGAAGTTCAGCCTCCAGTAAATTAGATGGTAGTCATGACAGGGTGGGAAATATCATCTTAGGCAAAATTTGCCACCTTACCTATAAGTTCAAAGAATATGTCCAAGACAGGTTGGAGTGTTGCATATAAGTCCTTTTTTTCCCTTGATCCCTGGTGAATGGGAGCATGCTAAGAATGCCAGCTAAGTATGCTCTCCATGCACCATGTTCCTGAGACTCATGCAGTAGAAGGCAGAGAAAATTCTCAAAGGTGAGACTGAGATGTAGAAGCAGAGATCATGAATAAAAGGATTTTCTTCCAAGGAAGCAGTAGTCGTCAAAAAACCAGCAACAGTAATAATGACCAGTCCCAGTCTCCAGGTCTACAATGGTTTAGAGAAGTGATCTCTCTCTTAATTTTTTCAGATACATGTCTGAGCATACAGATTTTCTACTTTATTGATACAACTGAGATTAGGTCATTGAAATTCTACCAGCTCTTGCATTAATCCTCTGTAAGACTAATTTTTATTAGCCCTACTTGTTATTTAAAAAGCAGTCTCAATAAGAGGCTCCTATTGAATCAGGAGTCCCTTTTTGGAGGAAACTGCAAAAATATTCAGTGAGTTGTCACTATAAGACATAAGCAACAAAGCATGTCTATTTTTCATTTTAATGAAGCAAGCATTCAAGCCCATTGTAAGCACACATTCTTCTAAGTAAATGGTCATGTAAAAGTTACCACTTTATGCCATGTCCCAGGCCACTTCCCTACATCCTATATTTGAGCAGTGAGAAGTATGAAAAAATGCCACATTCTCTCCTTGCATCCTTTTCTTTCATTTATCTTATATTGCCAAGGTACATTTCTCTAAGCAACTTCTAACTACATTTTGTGCATCTTAAAAGCAGTAAAGTGACATATTTTTATTATAAGAGTGAACAGAGTTACAAATGGCACTGTCCATCACAAAGATGGAAGAAGGAGCCATGTATGAATGTTGCAATGTCTTGGCTACTTTTAATATTTGAATGCTGAACGTGCTGCCAGAGGTGATCCAACTCACTTATGTCAGTGAAACAGAAACACTAAGAAAATTTCAAAACAAGCCTCCAACCCAGAGATGTAAAGCAATCTAACAGTTGTGACACTGCACTAGAATCCTCCTGTGATGCTGGACATGGCTGGAGCAGCAGTTAATTACTGCTTTTTTTTTCCTGCATCACACGGGAAAACCTTCAGAAGAGGATCACAAATGAAGGATACCTTTTTTTTTAAAAAAACCCCATGAGCTAGAATGTAAGGACACAGCATAATATGTCGCCAAACCATTCAGGATTGGTTTGCACACAAACAGAAAATCTGAGATTAGTAACTTCTCCCTGGATTAGTTACAGAGATCAAAGATGCAGAGGTTCAAACACATTGTTTCGAAAAGCAGGCTGGGGGCTGTGGTGACATGGCACACTGAAACCAGGGCAGGGACATCATCTTTGTCTCAATTAGTCTACGGGTACAGGTACCTTCTCTCAAAGAGGGATTGTGATATGGGGTCCTCTGATCCCAAACAACAAAGGCAGAGGACACACACACAGAGCTGGTTTTTGGACAGTAATTTACTGGTGACTGATGAGTGCCACCCATGCTGTTACTTTGTGACTGCTACACTTACTGCTGTGGGTGTTTCACCTGACAGAGCACTGGCTGAGTTAAGAGAAGCAACAACCATTGAGCCAGCAGCAAGAAAAATGGAAAGGCAAAGAAAGAGCAGCGCAACTACTGAGGACACTAAGAGTTCAGGCAGGGGACTTTGACATATCATCTTGGCCTTTTCAAGGACTACTGTTAACCCCTCGTGTCATCTGCTTTCCTAACAGCAATAGGACAACATCTTGCTGATATTTGCACAGTTACAGAGTAGGTTAGGCTAGACTACCTACTAACAATCAGTACCAATCTATAGAGATGTCACGCACTTGACTGCTTCAGCATTAGTTGATAATGTGTCAGATGAGACCCCTGCAGTGAGGTCGTCAGCCTGGCAATGAGGATACTCAAACAACACTGCTGCCAAAAGCACAAGGTCTCACATCCCCTCTCTCCTCTCCTGCTCCTCCCATCTGCTCTCCCATATCCATCCCTGTCACTCTTCTTCTTTCCTTGTACTAGGTCTATCTGTCTTATTGCTGGAGGAGATTCCCAAGAGGTCAGGGGGATGAAGCATTTCATGGACAGGCTGGATGGGTACCAGAGCTGCCCTGATGTACTAAACTGAACTGTGTGAATAAAATCAGGGAAATATGTGAATAAGATGATGGAAAGAAGCACAATAACTTCCCATTCTGGTGGCTGTAGGGTGCTGTTAGATTAGTTCAAGGGGTACTGCATTCAACCTTTCAAATATACTCCCAGTACAGTGTAAAGCCATGATTCATCTTGCTGTAGGACTTGTCTTGCTGTGCTGATCCTGGAAATGCCTGAGAATTCCAGAGCAGGTGATGCCCATGCACAAGTGCCAGTGGTATTAAGCAAATGGAAGAAAGACAAGAGAGTGCTAGTAAATCATGTACTGGGGAATGGATTTAACATGGAATACAATGAAAAGTACCTGAACACTTGCAGGGGCTAGAAATATGTGCAGACACAAATTCAGACTCTTATCTGCAGTTAACTGATCAAGAAGTAGAGGGAACAGGTGAGAGGATAAACGGAAATGGTAAATAGAAAAGCATTAAAAAAGCATACATATCTACAAAGGAGGACAATGAAAAGAACATCTGGAAACTAAGGCTTACTCTCCTTCCTCTTCTCTTCATTCCAGCACTAGCTAATGTGTATCAGTGTGATAAGTCTGATCAGTGACTCATCCATCTGAAAACAAAACCCATCTCCACTTTACTTTTCAGTTGGATCCCTCCCTGAATCTGCCCACATGGCTGCATGAGCAGCAATGTTATTAATGAGCTGGAATCCTGTACCTAGATGAGTCCAAAGCACCCAACGCTCTGCTACCTAACGCAACTCTACAACACATTCAGAGCATGAACCTGTGCCATGCATCCCAGGACTCCTTCAGGCAGGTGTATCAGCCCTGGAGAGACAGCCAGCTGTGCAGTAGTGGCTTTCTGCCTTGTTCCCGGTCCCCATTGTCTCATTAGCAGATAAGGAGAAAGTTGCATTAAATGCTTTGCTTTTCATTTTCCTTGTGCGCACACTGTTCTAATTAGGAAAGGAGAAGTGGTAAATAGGCACAGTGTGCTTACACAGTTATCTACCCTAGGAAATAAGTAGAAAACTGATGTCCTCTAGAGCCTCATCATCTTCTACTTACTCACATGTCAATAACTGAATCCATTTTAAGGCCACAGAGACTTGGAATAAGCAAAGCTAGGGGAAAAAATAGTGTGCAAATATAAAGGGCTAACATTTCATTGGTTTTGTGGAATGGGTCTTAAATAATTAACTTTTAAAAGACTTACTGGATTCTTTGATGTCTAGAATTAAGGCAGGTATTGCATCTGTAAGGAGTATTTTAAGAGGCAGGTATTTACAGTGCATGCTGCTAGAAGCAGTGTGTGAACCACTGCCTGATCATAGAATCATAGAACAACCAGGTTGGAAGAGACCCACTGGATCATCGAGTCAAACCAATCCTATCAAACACTAAACCATGCCCGTCAGCACCTTGTCCACCTGTGCCTTAAACACCTCCAGGGAAGGTGATTCAACCCCCTCCCTGGGCAGCCTGTTTGAGTGCCCGATGACCCTTTCTGTGAAATTTTATTCCTAATGTCTAGCCTAAATCTCTCCTGGTGATAACCATGGACCAAAGGACACCACCTCTTCATCTAACACACAATTTCAGCCTCTGGTTTCTGATGGAAGCTTATTTACAGTCTGTGGCTCTGATGTCATAATTATGACTAACAGGTAGCAATCTGCTAAAACATGGAATTAAGATGAATACAGGTGATACTCAAAGATTATTTCTTAGATTAAATACAAGGGAGAAATATTCATGTTTCACTAATTATGACAACATTGTACAAATGGCTTTCCTCAATTAATTACATACATTCAGAACCAAATAAGCTTTAATGTGGCTGATGACAGCAAAGCTGAACATGGTCTTCCTTGCCTAAGCAATAATAGTTCTATTCATATAGCTGTTAATTCTGAAAGGAAGATGAATTCTGGCAACCAGATCTATTTTCCTTAACAGATGTTTCAAAATATGGTAATGAGGTAGGGGCTTCCTAGGCTGTCAGCTGGAATTCACTAACCAGAAGACAGAACAAAATGAATCTGATGCAATCCATCTTTTCCCTTTATACCTTTGAAGACTACATTAGATTTTATACTAATTTTACAAGACACTGCTTGCAATAAATTATGAAATAGTACATCCACCTCAGCTAACACAATTTTCTCTCAACCTTTCCTTCACTAATTTTTAACTGTTTGTGACAGACATCATATCTATTTGAAGGGCTCCAGAGTGGCTCTGGCACCCAGAACACTATCACAGCCCCCTGAAAGAAAAAGTATTCAAAAAAAATCAGAGGAAACACATTTTTTGTGACCTGTTCAAACTGTAGTTTTAAAAACGCAACATATTTTTAGATAGCAAACAAAATTCACACTGAACTAGAATCTTAAGTAATTTCTTAAACACAGCTTTGTCCTCACACTCATGAAAGCTGTACTAATGAAGGACCAGCTAGAATTACATATCTAGCAAAGAGATGAAAGAGAATGACTCTCTTAATTAAAAGTCGAATCATGTTTAAATTCTCCACAGTAGTTGTCAAACTCTTCTTTCCTGTATTTTTTTCAAGAATAACTCCCGTGTACATCTCAGTATAATGGAGCAAATCAGATCCTGACAGGGACTGTATTAAATCTTAGCTTACCCACAGAGAATAAACTGTTGAAAAACACATCAAAAGCTTCAATTTCCAGCACCACTACTCACGTAAACGATAAATTTATGTGCCTGATGTTATATGCTAGACTCCATTAAGATTCGTCTTTGGTTAGCAGGTAAAAAAACCCTACACTGAATCCTGGCAATACAAACACTACTCATTTTTAGCCAATGTGGACTGTTAGAAAGCCAATAACTTTGGTATCTCTATCAACAACATTATCACTGAAAGAACTCATATCTGTGCCAGTTATTAGGGCTGCCTGTCAATTCTTCTTATGAAGCCCTGAAAAGAAAGGGAAACAAACACCTGGCTTGACATTTTCTGACAGTCTGCAGCTGGATTTCCCATACGCAATCACACCACCCAATTTCAGACACAACAGTTCAGGCATTTCTGTGAATTAGTTTAGAGAAAAAAACTACTGGTCTGCAATCTCAGACAATTCAGGTGATCGTTCCCCGAGAAAGTGTAGAATCTCATATGCTGGAAGAATAACTTGAAACTTGGAAAATTGTTATGTAAGCTTCTGTGTCTGAAATACACTCCTTACTCTTACACAAATAATACTCCCAAAGTTGGCCAAACTATGCAAATATAAACTACTGTGATGAAAAACATGCACTTATGGAAGGCTTCTCAGAGATGGCTTAAAAGCTTGGACTTTATGTTTTTGCTGATGAAGATCCATCCTTTCCTTGTTCCTGTCTATGACTGGACTTGTCACCTGGAGTATCACCTGCCCTGCAGGATTTGGACTCCTCCAACAAGGAGAGAAAGAGATAAATTTCCTATATCCGTCTGAGCTGCAGCAGCACAGGACAGTGTAATAGAGGTCACTGAGTTTGCCTTCTCTTCACTATCACATAGTGCAAAGGAGGAAGCTACTGGAATTAAATATAGGGAAAGAACCAAAATTAACATATATAAATGTTTATTTAGGTCCCATTACTTGTGATCTACGTCACAGGCAGTCAGGTTCTTTTTTTACATTCTTTTATGTGGCAGGGAAGCATTACTCCTCCTATATTGCAAATAAAATATGGACTATTAGAAATTTAAAGCAGCACCCCCCAAATCGCCAGTTATGTTGCAGAGCAGAAACTGAATCTGAGTTTCTGATTTTTTTCTTCTCTGCTAGCATGGTGATAGGTTGGGGTAGAAGGAGAAAAACAGTAACGAGGGCTTGGCAAAAGACTAGAACTAAAATCTCCAATAGTTTTTGTCTAGTTAATTCCCACCTGTAAAGTGGAAATATGTGTCCTTCATTATTTTTAAGGTTTATTGTGGAGATAAATCCATTGAAGACTTTGAAGTGACCAGATGGAAACTATGAAAATAAGTAAATCTGTAACTGCTAATAGACATGTTAGTTCTAGGGTGAATATGACTTCAGAGTAGTAAAGTTTATTTATATAATAAAAAGACCTAGTTGGTTTTATTTTGCTTTTTAAACTGACTACATAAAAGCAAGTGCATGTGAACTTGCACACGTGAAGAGAGATTAGAATAACCTATACCAAAATTTTAACTATAATAAAAATCAAAACTTCGCTGGAAATTTTCCCCAATCCCTCATTAAATAAATCCCCCCCACTCCCCATAGAGTTAGAGTTGCCCTTGTTAAGAAGAATTTGAAAGACAGTGACAAAACAGGTAATGTTTTTTTCCCTCTGCAGCTTTGTAAGACAGTAAAATGCAGTTTTGTTATCACAATTAGTCAAGCTTATGTCTTAAATTTGATGTCTCCAATAAATAATGGGTAACTGCAAACCATGCCTCATAAGAATATTCCTCTGTATTTATGTTCTCTGAGTGTTTCAAACTTTATTATTTTAGTATTATTGCTATTGCAGAACTTACATACAGTATGGGTTGGTTTTACATCAGTCTTTGCCAGGTGTTCATACCTAGCAGGTATTCTCTTCTTCGGACTACGTTGTTAATCTTGTTCCAGTTTTGAATAGATAATTTTCCACACACCAGCCCTCAAACAGGCACGAGACATCACCCACGATGACATCAAAGCAGAGTATCATGCAGCTGAACCAGCATGCATTTCAATTCTATCATATATAGCAGCACTCCTTCTGAGGCAAGAAAGTTCTTAGAGGAAGTGTTTCAGGTTTCTGCAGATATAAAAATACTCTTTTTGGACCTACCAGTCCACTGCCTCCTACAATTACTGTAATATTTATATCAAGCAGAACTTCAAAGCCTTCCTGAAGAAACCAAAAGCAAACTGTGTTTTCATCATCTACTTAAAACAATAGCGCATCCAGTAACGAGCTTGCCCACACTTCACTGTTACTTAGCGTTACAGCAAAATGCAAGAAAAATCTCCAGACTAGAGCACTTAAAATAGTTTACGATCACAAAAACATCCACAGCATGATTTGCTTATGCTCTGAAATTAATAAATGTTGAAGGCATTAATAATTTACACTGGTGCCATCTTTCATTTGCAACCCCCATCCTTATTTTACATCTTCATCAGCACTGTTCCAAGTGGCAGATGTACATTCATGAAAGCGCTGGAATGAGCTGAGACTCTGCTTGAAAGACACTCTTTTTCAGAGATGTTTTACTACCGTTTGGGTGTTTCACTTATACTCATGTGCTCGCCTCCACAGTACTTTGAGGCTTGCAGTAAAAACATTTACTTTCAACATCCACTCACCTCTGTCTTTCCCAGCTCCACCCTTTCCTCGGTCAAGTCGTTAAAAACACACCATTGAAGTTTTTTGCGTTTGATGGTCTGTGATATTTTAAAGACTACTGTTGACTTCCTTCTTGCTACTCTAGCTATCAGAGAGATGCCTCCTGATGTCTAGCTTAGTGCAGACTAAGGATTAAATCCAGTTTATTTATAAAAAAATGTTTGATTTCCATCACCAGCACCACATCAGAAACAAGTAGCCTAAATTCAGTCTTGTTGATTTATGTATGAGGAATCATGGACCTGATTTTAGGCAAAGGATCTGCCTGCCTTGGCATATCTTTAGCCTTTTTTGCACATCAACAGTGGTCCCAGCTGTGCAAAGCAGAGCTCTTCAGTTTCCTGTATCCCAAGGGCTGGCAAAGAGATGTAGCTTTTGTCACTTTCTCCAGCTGAAAGTGAGATGTAATCCCTGTATTAGCATACTACCATTGCTCACAGGCAACTTACACAACTAAAAGCACTGGCTTGTTCTCTGACATCTGCCAGAGGCAGGGTCATGTTACTGGAAGTTTCCAGGTACCTGCCAAGCTATAGGAGCCACCATCTGGTCTGCAGGGCTGTCTAGTCCGTGGCTTAATTTTATAATACAGCACTACCACTCCTCTTTTCCTAAAGAAGGATGAACCTCCTGGTTCTGTGCACTAACAAGCTTCTAAAAATCCACTCCCTCTCCCAGCTGGATTTTGATTTTGTGGCAGTTCTTAGGAACATCTCACACCTGTTCTCACTTCCATTCAGCGGTAGTTTTGACACAGTATTTCTTGTCTTGTATGCAGTGTCATGCGAGTGCACACATTCAGAATTTAATACCACAAGGCAAACAAATATAACTCTCACATTCCTATACTCATTATTTCCAATAGCAAACAGACAACACCACTATGCCACAGCTGAATTTGGCAAAGCATTTAACCATGGCAGCATGATTCATATTGGAGACCTCTCCTGGAGTCTTCCTGGAAGCTAATGTTTAAAATACAATTTAAAATTACTTATTTTACTGATCTCATTCACACCTCCATTAAAGATTTTCTTGTAGGTGACCATA